>JADGIL010006782.1:1156-15843 GCA_020352625.1 Cactoblastis cactorum | reverse complement strand
GCGGGTAACAGCTAGTAATTAATATTTCCACAAATAATTAAGGAAAAAACGAAAGAAAGCTAGGAAAAACAAGTGTCTTAAATAGCAAGAGAAATTGAGACATGATAAAATGCAGCAGAATACAAAATTATATGGCACTAAGTGTTACAGCAGTAAAATAACAAAAAGATCAGCTAAAATAGTATTGTTTGCGTATTGAAGCAAATACTTTAACTATTGTTTGGTAATTTTCTTTGAGAGTTATTTTGATTTGATCCTCAAAACCTATCTTTGTTTAGGTTAGGTTACCTAAACTGTTTTTAATTCCGTTCTGATAAACTTTATTAATCGGTCCAACCATCTATTACTTTTTGTTGATAAGTAAAATGTATGTGTAAATATAGTCTATAGTAGTAATTATGTATGGGACCTGAACGATATTCAGAAAGATAAAAAATGATATCAGATCCTAGGAAATTAATTCTTGTGGATTAAGCCGTATTAACTCTTCTTAAAATGTATATATAATAAAATTAACTTATTAATATGGTATTTACATTTACATATGATTGCTATTTTCCCAGCATTGATAAAAAATTACAATATAAAGCTTTACATAATCATTCGCGAAGTGAATTTCGTCTCCTATCAGAAATCTTAATAATATAGTACCTACTTAAAGACTTTTTTTAAAATATTCATTTCATGTTTTATGACAAAATATAAATATTCATGTATGTACTTCTTTTAAAAATTATTAATTTATTATATAATATTGACATGGTAACTTTTTCACATTATTATTTTATAAATTACACCATAATAACAAATAAGTAATTATAATAAAACAGAAATAAGTTGTTGTATTAAAATAGTTTGCCACTACAAAATTGTTGTAAATATTTGCATCTACGTAGATAAAAAAATATGTATATGACTTTGAATTCCAATTGTCGTACATCATAACAGCAAGCAGCTAGCTAATTCAAATGATAATTCAATAATATTTACCACTTGATAAAATAGAAATACTTATAAGTAAAAAAATAGTAGTTTCATTATTATTAAAGCATGTACCTATCAATGCAAACCCCAATTACAAACAGGCTAATGAAATTTGTATTTTCTAACTACTTTATAACCATGTGAAATAGACACATACTTTCAACAACACAATTTGAAACATAACATTTGGCAAAATATAACAAATTGGCATTAACTGGTAACAATGAACACTTCGTCACCGCTGTCCGCTTAGCCAGTCTTCTTTTATCATATCCGATCCTTTCTCTCCTATCATGATGACAGCGGCATTGGTATTACCACTTACAATTGTTGGCATAATACTAGCATCTATAACTCTCAGTCCTTCAACTCCGTATACTCTTAATCTAGGATCAACTACTGCTTCTTTATCCCAATTTGGACCCATTTTAGCTGTCCCACACTGGTGGTATATCGTCATTGAAATTGTCCGTACTTGGCACTCAATATACTCATCTGACATGAATTTATGCTGTTTACAATTTGGTAAAGGCTTCATGTACAGTCTTGACCCAAATTGCTTAAAAGGAGATGCGTTAGCTACTTGTAAAGCTATTTTTATTCCTTCAACCAATCTCGCAACATCTAAAGCATTTTCGTGATAGCGTGGATTCATTATTGGATAATGAAAAGGATTAGAACTTTTTAGTCTGACATAACCTCGTGTATTGGGACGTAGCAAAAGAGGCATTATAGTCCATGCATCTTTATTAGCAATAGGTTTATATACGGTATCGTAAAGCTCATCTGTTAGGCCAAGGATTTTTCTTACAATCTGTCCATTGTCTGAAGAAAACGAGGCGGGGGCCATATGAAACTGAACATCAGGCCACAGACCACTGTTATTAGCGTACTTAGTATTTACGAAGGCCACACCTTCTAAACCTCCAAGGGTCGTCATTGGACCTCTTTCGTTTATAACATAGTTCATAGTTACTGGAAACGCTTGAAAGCGATTCTGAACGATGGCCACTGGTTTGTCGACTAGAAAAGTTAATCCTCCAACCCCGACGTGATCTTGTAGGTTCTCTCCTACTGGCAAATCCTTAAGTACTCTAATTCCTACTTCTTTTAAATGTTCTTTAGGTCCAATACCGGACAGCATTAGTAATTGTGGACTGTTTATAGCTCCTGCCGACAAAATAACTTCCTTTTTAGCATACACCACTCTCCTAACTCCACGTTTAACAAATTCAACTCCGTACGCTTTCATTGTCATGGGGTTGATTAATACTCTTGTAGCTTGTGAGTTTAGTGATACATCTAAATTCCGACGAGTCCGTACTGGCCTTAAAAAAGCCTTGGCTGTGCTGCATCTGGAACCTCTTCTTATAGTTCCTTGAGCTATCATGAATCCAGTTTGTATAGCCCCATTGATATCTCGATTTTCGTAACCAATTTCTACGCCTGCTTCGACAAAGGCTGCTACTAAAGGCGTCCTCCATGGTGCTTCTTGGACAGTCAGATATCCTCCTTTACCGTGGTATTTGCTTTTTGCCAAATAAGGGTTTCGGTTGTCTTCGGACTTAATGAAGTACCTAAGAACGTCCCTGTATCCCCAGCCTGGATTTCCAAAGGACTCCCATTGATCGTAGTCGAGTTTGTTCCCTCTTACATATATCATGTAGTTTAGAACACTTGACCCGCCAAGGACCTGAAATATCGTACAGAAAATGCATTTTTAATAAAACAATAACTTGTTGTTGTTTAAACAATAAAAATTATATGACGTGTTGTGAAAGATGCTTTTAGCACAGTATTTGGTTTCAACTTATATCTTTCCTTACACGTTTGCTAAGTATTGTTAATGCACGTCAAAAGATGGCGTTTTTTTAAAAAAATGTTTGCATATAGCAATGTCTTTAGAAAATTTATTAAAGTAATTCACAAAAATAGGTCACCTTTCCTCGTGGCCAACTGCATCTATGTTTCTTGAAGCCCAGGCAGGCGTAGTTGGTAGGCTCCGTCTTGTACTGCCAATCTAGTTTGGTTAGCTGCAGGTACCCAGCAAGCGAAGGGACGTCTGTTATTTCGTTCTCATCTGGACCTGAAACAGTTCAGCGTAAGATTTTAGGCCTATGCTTTGCATTATATCAGTTCATTTTCTTTAACCAACAAATATTTTCCATTATTTCATTTTCGAATATTTCGATTATTCTGTTTCATGGGTCAAGATTCAAAAAATTAAAATATGTATTACAAAAGCTTGTGGACAAATTTGAATGAGAAGACAAGGATTTTGTTGAACACGAGCTACATATATGAGTTATATAAACTATTCAATCTAGATCAGCTTGATTCCCCTCTTTCAAATTGCATTCATATTGTTGAGTTTCTATAGTCATGCGAAATTCCTAATCTGCGAATAAGAGGTAAAACACTTACCGCTTTCCAATAAAAGAACATTCCAATCCTTAATCTCTGTTAGTCTGTTAGCAACAACTGCTCCAGCCGAACCTCCTCCGACGACAATGAAGTCATATTCCTTTTTCGGTTCTTTATCCAAAACTTTTGCTTCAGGGTCATACGAATTGTAGTTGTGATATGTCAGT
Organism: Cactoblastis cactorum; assembly: GCA_020352625.1. Lineage (NCBI taxonomy): Eukaryota > Metazoa > Arthropoda > Insecta > Lepidoptera > Pyralidae > Cactoblastis > Cactoblastis cactorum. The sequence continues at coordinate 12,268 of JADGIL010006782.1, read as the reverse complement.
GCGCCTAACAACAATGGTATCAACCAAAGCCCAGTGACACTAATGGTCTTCAACGCTGTCGACGCTAGAAGAACGTGAACTCCCATTTTGAATTTCGAATTTTGTCAGTTTTATTTTTTAAGGTACTTCGAGTTGCTAGTAACACTATTGTAATTTGGCGTATCATAGACTAGGCATACTTTGAAATGTTTGTCTGGGGGTTTACTTCTTCTGATTGGTTTGTTTGTGATTGGTGGTGGGTGCCGCGGCGGTGACATGTTAGGCCACATCGCAGTCGTTGCTTTGGAAGAGTTTTCTCGTTTCTCGAAGCTAGAAAAGAAAAATAAAATATATTTATAAAACGTTTAAATTATGGATGAATCGATAGCAAATTCTAAATAAGTTTATAAAAAAATGAAAATATTTATTGACCCGATGATTAATTTCATATATTTTTATTTTCAGGTAAGAAATGCTATTGAAGTCAACCATTTACGTATAGATATTATTTTGTAAGTATCATTTCTGTATATAAAAACTGAATAAATGCTCGCCTTCGAAAACCAGTTTCGGTTAAGAGGTAAAGTTATGGCTTGGGAGTTTATAGACAAAGGCAAATAGGTAGTTATATCATAGAGTAACATCATAGTTATAACTTAAAAATACATCTTTACAATTTTCATTTCAGTTTTTACCTATAGTAATTAATAATTATCTTTAAGACCCAATTAGCAGTTATTCGCAATATTAAATGTAAAGTAAATGTTAACGACACTATTTGCTATTATGTAGCGTCAACAAACACATTAAATCTACTTCCGAAGCTTAGGTTTTAAGAGAAAGGATCTACACTACGTAACAGATAAAAAGAGACAGTTGTATGTAATTTGCTTTTGAGGGTACGAGATGGCGAATTTCCTAGTTGTACGGAAGATATGATCTATATTCTAACGTAAGCTCCAGGCGATCTTGTGAAAGTATCGTTTGAATGGCAAAAGCATAACACCTATATCTAACAATAACAAAGGCACCTCTGGTTTGTTAATCTGTCTCTGGTTTGTTAATCTGTCATGCTGTTTCATGCCCGAGGCGGTATGTACCTATTTGTATCTTATGGTTTTTAACTGCTTTGTGTATTAGTCGCTTTGTCATTATCGTATTGATCATAGTTATGCAATTTTATAGTATTGAAAAAATAATCTGGCTTGTACTGACCAAGAAATGTATATAGAATGCGGTCAATCGATACTTTATCACTAAACTTTGGGTGGTCAATTGTATTTAGCAACGTATAAAGAGATCCGCTATGGTCAGTCTCAAATTACAACTTTCGCTAAAATTAATTTAGCAGCTTGAACAATACATTAGCAAAGCTAAGGAAGTTCCGACGTCAGGAACGTGTTATCGTTAATTAGAACAAATTCTTCTCAACATCTTTCTCAAAAATCTTGATTGACGTTTACTAATTTTTGATCATGTCAACCAATTGAGTAATGTTATCGTTTCTGGACCAAAATCTGATTTAAGCTGTTACTGAGTGAGAGTAGACGCACTCTGCTATAAACATTTGTACTTATGTCATTTATATTAATTAATTTATTACATAAATACATGTAAATGTTACGCATTAATTAAAAAATTAAACTTTCGTGCTCGATATGTTGAGTACTTCGGAAGCTGCTCATTATCGTGAAGTGCTGGGAATTTTCCGGTTTTGCGGCTAGGTACACTATACGTAGTCACGAACACCAATTTCTAATCTTATTCTAGACTTTATAGGCTTTTTTCGATTACACTTTAGTTCCGAGACCTGAACACGGGTCAAAAAGATCTCGGAACCGAAAATCTATTGTTTTCAGAACATAAATCTGTGTAGATATAAAGTTACCGTAAACAATGTACTAGGAATCAGACCATGTCGGGTTGGTCGGTAACATGTGTTATCTAATGTAGGTAATGTTATATAATGTATTTACATAGAATGTATTTGCTTAGAAAAAAAATAAGTGTGTTAAATAATCTTTAGAGGAGGGTAAAATTTTTCTTCCTTTTTGAGTGTTGTTACAACTGCTTGATAGATTTTTACTATTTTCTCGCTTTTTTGCCTTTAAGAACAATGAAGTAGAAAAAATGCCTCAAAATAGGTAGGGACAAATCACATTATTTAGCGTTAGCCCCAAAATAAGTTCGAAATTTGTGTTATGCTATACAACTCGACGATATATTATATACATAGGTAACAAATAGATATACATCCAAGACTAACGAACATGGTACTTCTCGAGAGCTGACAAGCATGTTAACCATTACAGAGGTCGTCAATCAATCAAGTGTTTCTATATTTAAGTCACATTTATAAACCTATGCATTTGAAGAAATGATTTAAATTACAAGACACGATATGTTTGATACTACGCTTGGCTTATAACTCGTACAAACCTTATTGAGTAATCTTTTGTAACTTGTACATTACAATTCATTATATCGTACTCGTGTAAGCTGTTAACAGATGATATAAGTTTTGTAACAGTCGTAAATATGGCATTAATACGAAGATGACTAAGCAAAACGTATTCTGCATAGTAAGTGGAATATGCTATGCTACTAATATTACGAATACGGAAGTTTCAGATGGACGCTTGGATGAACTTTTCTTATTTGTTTGCGGAAAGACTTCGATGGGTCAAATTTCCTATCCATCTCTCTTATTTTAATGACTGAATGTGATTTAAAGATCTGCTGGTGACTTAATAGGTGAAAATGGAACATTTTTTTACAGTTTTCTGTATTTTTGCGGGGACATTCAAAGTATGCTACACGCCCCTGATCTCTGTCCACTTCTATCCATTAATGGCGGCATTCGTAATATCAATGAAGCCGAGCATGGGTTTATACAATGAAACCACTGCCTCGCATTTATTATATAGTTTTGCTGCATAGTAACATCTATAGTTAGATATATAGGTTTATTATTTATTTGCTAGGCTGGGGAATTTTCGTGCAAATTCAACTTTTTGTAAAGTAACAAATATCATAATTTTGTTCAATTACTTTTTTTTTATCCGTCATTTCACTTAAAGGACCTATTTTCTATAGAATTAAATATAACAGATTTATTTCGCTTTGTCAATAAATACGCAGTCGTGAGATGCCTAAGATTGCCTCTATTGTTCGCGGGGCGTAGCCCTGATCGCCTGCCATGAAATCGATCTTCAATCGATTATATCGCTGTGATATAATCGTTACATATTTTTGAATAATTCCAGATTTATTTAGTCATTTTATCAAAACAAATTGAGGTGTAAGTTATTCGGGCAAGTTTATATACGAGCGGTATTAATTTAGTTATTATCGTTCAATATCACAACCAGTTCGTTATTTCACAGTAATCTGGCAATATCGCTGTTGCTTTAAATTGCAACACGGAAAGTATGTCACTATCACCATATCGTTGCATATTAAGCATGGAATCACGTTCGCGCCCATAGCCATTGGGTGACGTTACAAGTTTGGTCAATAACAAACCTTACATAACCCAACCTGTCCGACAGTCGAGTGAAGGCCGTCGAGAATGTTCTGTGTCATCGTAATTAATTATGGGATTTGAATTTGGAAACATCAGTGGCAATAATGCAGGCAGTTAAGTTTTGTTTTTAAGAACGACGTTACACTTCGATAATAAATATTTTAGAAAGCGTTCTTATTTATTTAGGGGTTTTGATAAGGTCGAAGTTAATCTATTTGATGGCTGTGAAAAAATAAAACAGAAGCTTAAAAAGGTATTATTAAACTCTTGTTACTAAAAAAATGATAAAGCCTTTCTCGTTCTCGAATATAAGTATAAAATGGCACAAAACCCAATTCATGTGAGTTATTAATGTCTCCACAGTCTCTATGAGCAAGCAGAAATGCTTATAAAGAAGTGTAAAGTGCTTTCAAAACGTTGGTGTGACATAACACGTTCTAAATATGAGAATTAGAGCCTTTATATTATGTTTTGTCATCCCATTAGAGTTTTGAATAATGGAATACAATACAATCGCTTCTTCTGATTGTGACCGCTACTGTCGTTTTTTCGTAACTGTGAATTATAGGCGCAGGCTGTGTGCAGTACTAAACTCGTCAAGAAATGCATAGTTTATCTATTATAGTGTCTGTTACGATCGCCTTAGATCAAAGTTACTTATATTTATTAGTCATCCGATATATTTTCTCATCTGGATGTTTTTTAGAAACCGTTTTCAGCTTTGGTCTTCTTTTGAGTCAGGTGAAGAATTTTCTTATCTTTATACTACTGCAGATATCCTTTTTATATACATATGTATGTAGAGATTTCAAGCCTTTTTAATAATTTTGTTTAGAAATGCTTGTCACTAGGATTTCCAAATGATCGTGTTGAAATGGTAGATCACCAACAATAACACAGTGGATTGTGGCGCAAGAACGTGTATTATATCGAAACTAACATTTTTACTGTGGTAAACAGATTGATATTGACCCAATGCCTACGGGCATTGGCGACAATGACTGCTATTGTAGCTTTCGTGCATTTAAATTATAAAGCCACTACATTGTATGTTTGGCAGTATTGGTTTTAATTAATCTATGGTTTGAAATAAATAATTTGAGACATTCTCTGAAAGTTACATTATATTTTTCTCCAGGGTTCATTTTGAAATTTGACTTTAAGAACAGACTTTTTTGTAGTTTTATTGGCTTGAATGATGAGTTCCTTTTTTCCAGTGTATATGTGTTCTTCCTATCTAACGCATTGCGTACATGAAAGTTGGATCATATATGATTGATTCTTTCTCATTTAAAGAAGATATAAGATTGTAAATATGTTCTAGAAGAAATTTCAAACGAGCTCATCTTCCGTCGGATACAAGGTCGCGTGACGTCACGATGTCACTGACGCCGTCGGGTCGCCGTTGCCCGACTCTTGCGCAACAGTGAAAGTAATTCGGCGCGGCCTTCACCTGGTGAGACACTTAAGTTAATCGAGCCGCTATTATGATGGCTCATAGCCGGCTTTCTGTTATGACGTTTCTGGGCGACGTTTATCATTAACTTGCTTGAGTTCATCAAAATTAATTTTTTTTTATTGATCTCACCAGATTAAACATTTCTTTACAAAGATTTTGTGTATTTAAACTTAAAACTAGCGTTTTTTTTTTCATAATCTGCTTAATTACATGTGCCAAATTAAAGTATAGTAATCTCACATGGATCTATCTGTTTTAGAAGTGCAGTTAATTTACGTTCTTCAAAATTATTAATTTTGCATTTGTGATTTTCAGTTTTATCACTAACTCCTAATCTATTTTTTGTTTGACGTTTGTATCTGTCATTTTTATTGAGTAAATTAGATTCAGCTGACCATTATTTAGCTTATTTTTTCTATTTATATGAACTTGTTCGAAAACTTTTGCACCGTAATTTCTGCACGTTCCATTTTGTGTTAATGTCGCATTGAATATATTATGTTAAGCTCCTCTTACTTTGTTCCGGATCTTTGTTTCTTATATAACAGTCTTTGTTTAAAAGAATCGCAGATAGAAACTAGCCGATATTGCTTAAATAATGGCTGAAATGTAGCATTTGCCTGTTGCTCTAATGATACAATATTTTTATTCTTATCTTTACGGAACCTTAGTGACGTCAAATGCGTATTTATGACGTATTTATAATATTTAGGAGAAGAAAATTAAAAGGAAGTTAATTCTACATAGCTGTCAGTTGATTAACATAACTATCAGTCATACTCGTTGTTAAGACAACACGTTTGTCGGGTCAGATAGTATTACAAAATAGATGGCAATTCGCCACACGACTCTTAATAAAGAGAATTTTGTCGTAAAAACCTGTCGTAAAGGTCAATCTTAACGATAGGTTTTTACGACAAAATTCTTTTGCTTTATTAGCGAGCGAAGCACCATCAACACTATCTCATAAGCATTTACACACATGTTTAGGTTTGGTTAAAATGAATATATAAATGATGCTATAGATCACTCTTACAAAGCTGACTGATAGGAGAAAAATTTAAAATATATAATTTGGTTAAAAAAATCTCGCGAGCCCTTATGAAGTTGCTCGTTTGTCAGTTTAATTTAGGATAAAATACTATTTTACATACAATTGCAACTATAATTTGTTACGTGTAACATTAGTTATTATACGCGTTTTAAATGTTAACTACATGTACATATATGTACATACATATGCCACACCCATGTACTCTATGGTTTTTAAATGTATAAAAACTGGTTGGTTTTTAAATGGTTTTTAAATTACAAAAAGTACAGTCACCCGTATTGAGGTAATAGAGGTGTATTTCCGACTGCATAAGCTGATGCTATTTACAGAATACTCCAACCGCAGGTAGTAAAATTCATACTTTGATACACGTTGTCGTGCGACACTTGCACGCACAACCTCATTGATTTTACGTCATATAATTTGCTTAGAATTATGAAGGAACCGTGGATTATTAAACTCTATATTTTGCAATTTAATAGTTTTAAAATAATAAAGACAATTGAACATGGGTCGTGACGCTCGTATACCTAGTTGTTAAAGTTTTGTATTGAATTTTGTTCATATTACATATCCCTAAAGTGGATTGTGAATGACAGAGTATTATTTTCTCTTTCGTTTCTCATTTTAGTATTCACTGAGATTAAAACATTTGTAGTACGTTCTGAAAAACTAGATGAGGAATTATTAGAATAGGGGTTGAGAGTTAATGTAGCAGAAAATTAGATTTTTTTAAGTGTTATAAAAAAAGATTTTTATCAACGACAAAGAACTATAGTCACAGTTTCGAACAAAATCAAACAAAATTTCGTCCTCACTTCAATCAAGATGACAACTACTATGGGTATTTCGACAAAGTTCCATTTCCAGAATCATGAATAGACTATAACGAGACTGGTTGAAGACTGCTCATTTAAGGTCATTAACAAGCGATGAGCAGTGTTTTGCCAAGGACACTTTTTTTTTGCGAGATCGTGAGTCTAGTTTTTTATCGTACATCGACAGAGGAAGTAAACTTTATTTAAAAAAATGACACGCATATTTGATCAAATCATTTAATGATATTATAAGGTTTCGCAAACTGTTTAGTTATATCAGTACAGCGAACCAATGTTTTAATGAAGCACTAAAGTACAATGTTATGAATTATCACGCAACATCACCGACCGGTGTCAACTCAGGCCAGAATGCAGTCGCCAATGCACTCGGTGATGCAACGACGATGGTTATATAATAACATGTATAATCCGACCGCAACCAATATAGATGATTGACTGCCATGCAAGGACTCGCGGTCGCGGCACACTTTTTGAATTTGGAACTATCCAACCGAGCTGGTGTTTTTTTTTTAAATTGATTGTATATCAAGGTGTAGTAATGTATTCAGCCTCTTCTTCAAAATTTGACAGGTTTAGGTGAGAATTAGAGAACACTTAATGCATCTCCTGATGCAATTGACTCAATATAACCTCACTGCAACCAGTATTACTTACTAATTGGCTGCATTGCAAGAGAGTCGCGACACACTTTTTGAATTTGAAACTGCCTGACCGAAAAAACTGGTAATGTTTTGCTTTTTTAATTAATTGTCGTTAAAGAGGTACTGACTACCTCAGCCTATTTCTAAAACGAAGAGCGCTATTACGAAAAATACAATTAATTCAGGATATTTTATACAGTGTCTTATTTTAACTAGTTAGGTAACTAAGAATATATTTGTTTGTAGATAAGTAAAAATTCCCACCTTTGTGAAATAAAAAAAGAACGCGCACGCGCACTAAATATAATTGAAAATATCTTCTAAAACATAAATACTTTTGCCACTAAGCAAAAACAAAAAAGCATTTAAAACAAAAAAGAAACCTGAGTGGAGTACTATGAATGAAAAGGAAAACAAATGAAATCGAGTGTGACGTTGACATACAACGTAACCTAGATAGTCGGCCGCGACACTGCACGGTGGCGCCACTGTTCTCTAACGAAAGCACAGCCTTGCGTGCGGGCAAGGACTTTTGAATACAGACTTGAGTTATACTAATCATCCTTTCCTTATTGAATTATTATACATACTGACTTTTTTCACAGTAAGGTCAAAGTTGTTTGATGTTTTAAACGCAAATTGACTTTCACAAGACATTACCGTATATACAATGCAAATTATTAATATCATAAAACTCAACTTCCTTTTTTTCAAAAATCTTATCTTTAATCAGTTTGTATTCTTCTTCTTCTTCACCGGGCCTTATTCCCATTTTGATTGCGGTCGGCTCTTCTAATGACTTTTCTCCAGAGCTGCCGGTTCTGGGTCGTCCTTAAGTCAATATTAAAATGCTTCATGTAATTATTATTGTATTTGTTTTTTTTTTTTATTTTAGCTAATGTTCGATTTCATTTATTGTCTCATATCTGTCATATGTTTATTGTATATTTATTTGTACAATACCTACATACATGTTTACTATTAATTTAACAGTGCATTTAATTTCAAATGCCATGAGCCATTTTTGTTCATTTATATCTTTCAGAGAATGATTGTCAGCTTCAAATTTTAACCGATAGGTTGATACCCTGACATACTTTCAACTTCTGTTTAAACTTGTTGGTGTGGCGCTACCAGATCAGAGATCTTCCGAAGCCAATTTTATTTTGAAAGATAACTGGTTGTGTTCATCTAGATACGTATACTATCCAATATTATAAAGGCAAGTGTTTGTTAGATTGAATGGGCTAGTCTTAGGGACTACTGGTCCGATTTAACAATTCTTTCAGCGTTAGATAGATCATTTATTACGGAAAAATTTATTGATTCAATTATGCAATACATTTATCGTACATATTTAATGGTAATACAGTTACAAAGCAGGCACGACGCACATCCATTCACCACTAAACTGGAAATAAATATGTATTTTGATTGTTAGATGACAACACGAAAGATCCTGCAGAATTACTGTAGTAATTAGGTTTGAAAGAATACATATATGTACATGAAAGGCAATATTGGATATTTTGGAATAAGAGAAATGCGGATGAAATCGCGGGACCGTCATATTCAATTATTTACAACGCAATAATTTGTATGTTGTTTTAAATACCTGTTAAAAACCTTCATACAATACCTAATAGTCATTAAACACAGTCCTTATTTCCCCACTACGTTAAACATCACTATATAAGATGACTATACATACTCTTTGGAATATAATATATTAATATCAATAGTGCAAATCACCGACACGAGTTCCCGTAATCACGAGATATCGATACCCACAATAAGTACTATCTAAATTAGATCTTTGTAACGGAAGCGAGTATATCCACATCGTAATATTACAGTGTTGAATTACATCGTTAGTTTTATTTCGATGTAATTTGACATTATGGATTACAATCTATTATTTCTAATCTAGGATGGGCATCTTTTTGGAGGAATTACTACCTATGTGAACTGGTATTAAACTCTTTTATTTTTTCATCTGACCTTTTCATAACTTCTGAGTACGTGAAAGGAAATCCCTTAGAAATGTCCACCCCTTTATCCATTCTAAATATATTTTTTATTAATTGTTATTTTTTAAATGTTTTTATAAGACAACATGCCTCTTTGAGGCAACTGGTAACCCAAGAGCGAACGTCTTCCTTGCTCAGCGAATAAGCTTGGTTTTCCAACGGGAAAATGCTACCGGTACTTTGAGGGCGTTACGTTAGAAATAATTTCTTATTTTTTGGCAAATATAGAAATATAAAGACAATATTTTAGCTGTCTTCCAGTTACATGGTATTAACGAGAATTTCATATGGGTTCAGTATCATATATTTTATATGGTGTGGATTTCGTCGAATTATTTGGATTTATCGTTACGCATGCTTTCTGTGTTATTTGATATTATTATGACCATTTTACGTTATTAGATGGATATATCAATTCAATCGATATTACGTCAGTTTTTACGAAACCGATGATATAAAATTTTACAACTTAGCAATAATTTTGTTTCCATATGACGTAACTATTAAAAGTAATTGTTGTATAATCTGAATTTTTTATGGTCCTTAAAATAAGTTATAGTATCTTCATTTGAGCGAACTTGTATGACAAGAATGAGTAGTGGAAGGGGTAGTGAAACAAATTTGACCAAATTTATCATGTTCTGGCATAAAACTGCATGAGATTTTTCGGTGTTTCTTCTAGCAATGAGCGTTCCGAAACGTTTGTAATTTGTAGCTTAACTGAGATATTTGTATTAAATACTGACGTGCCTTTGAAGGTCTAGTTTCATAATAATGATTTTATTATGAATTGCCAGGGCAAATGAAAAATTATGTGCAGTGTAAGTAAAGCGGTGGTAGCCTATATTTAATGTCGGTTTTTGCATGCATAAGAACTTGCAATCTCAAGGATTCTATTCACCTAAATACAAAAATTTGCAGTGGTATGGAGCGGTGATTCCGGTGAGTGAGAGGTCTGGAGGCCCAACTTCCCGCCCTCCCCAAATGGGGAGGGCGGGGGTTTTTTATACGCCAGCAACGCTCCTGTAACCCCGCGGGTGTTGCAGTTGTCTATGGGCGGCGGTGATCACATAACATCGCGTGACCCACCTGCTCNNCTCCCTCTGACATAAAAAAACCAAATAAATAACCTTAAATACAAAAATAAGAGTGATCTAGCGAGCTTCTTTTCAGTCCCACAAATCCGCGGATCCTTATGAAGTATTGTGTGGCAATTCTTTAAAAACTTTCAACACACAACAGCGAAATAAAAACTCTTGAGTTCGCACTTCGCTACAATAGAAAAATAAACATTGGATGCGTTTTCCATCGTTTCCTCGTTACGTGACGGTTGCGTCACTGTCACGGTGAGGATATTTGCATGCTCCGATCCAAATTTTATGGTCAGATATGGCACTGTATTGTCTGTGGTTAAGTTATGATTTTGTCGATTATACTTATCGGGTGTTTTTGTCGATTATATTAGTTATATTTTTTCTTGTAATGCGCTATATAGATTTTAAAAACAAACTGTTAAATAAATAAACATAGTCGTGTAGTTTTTACTAATTGCATTTTGTAACTTTTTAAGTTTAAGAAATGAAA
>JADGIL010006775.1:0-14271 GCA_020352625.1 Cactoblastis cactorum | reverse complement strand
ACGCCTGAATGGTGGCTATCAGCCGCCATGTTGCGTCCGGTGAGTGGGAGAGCCGGAGGCCCAACTTCTCCGCCCTTCCCAAATGAGGAGGGCGGAGGTTTTTTATAGGCCGACAACGCTTCTGTAAGCCCGCGGGTGTTGCAGTTGTCTATGGGCGGCGGTGATTACTTAACATCTCGTGACCCGCCTGCTCATTTGCCTCCCTCTGACATAAAAAAATCTTTATTTTAATTATAGAAAAAAATTACATTAAATTATTTAAACAATCAAATATCTAAAGTTATTTTTATTATACCCATCTCAAATAACAACTTTCTGATAGACAGACGGACATGGCCAAACTATAAGGGTACCTTGTTGAATATGATACCATAAAAAATAAACAAATAACACAGCTGTATAATTATCTTTATAAGTGCAGTGTCAGATAAAGTTACTTCTGAAAACGACCAATTAAGCGTGTTTTCCCATAAAACGGAGTTATAACTTGGCTTCTACGATGCTGGATCGCGTCATGCGAACCTTCTCTTTATTAATAGGGGTTTAAAACTGTTTACGCTCAGAGTAAAGATTTATATTGAGTTGGATTTGAAAGCAAGATTTTGGTTTACACCCTCTCAAAGCCCTTCTGGCATAATAGGGGCCAAAACTGCTTGAGGTTCCTTTGGCATTTCTTTTTAGCAGTGGTCGGCCTGAAAGGTTATACTTAGTCTGTAGCTTGATTAAAATATAAATTTTTATTAATTAATGACGTGAAAATGAACTCTGTATCGCATATTCGCCTTTATCGCCGCAGCATAAAGTTCTCTGGTGTGCAGTAATATTGCTCAACTTACGTACCAAGGGTCATACAACGTTATACAACCTCAGTTTTTTTTCTAATGAACGAGGTAGGCAAACTAGCAGTACAGTCACGGTATTTCTGGCGTTTATTATTTGTGGTGATCACTCGATCAGGTTGGCTGTATGCCTGTTTGTCTGCTTATCCATATTAAAAAACTATAGACTATGTAGCATTCCAAAATGGAATCCAATATATAAGTATGATCGAAGCCGTAGGATAAAGCTAATTTGTATTAACGTCATTGATAAGAAAATTTTGTGTCGCATTTTGTATACTGTTCTCTTGTTTATGACTTCCTTAGTTAATACACAATTACTCCTAAGAGTAAAATTATGCAAAACGAATAATTTTAATCGAATTTTATAGGTAATTAAGTATTACACTTTGGATTAATGAACTTGATCTTAAATAGAAGTGTATGTAGTTAACGATTCAAATTAGATACTATTATTAAATGTCAAAAACGATTTAGAGTCATTTTTTATTTATAAATGTGTTTGTAATTTAGTTTAGTAGGTCTCTTGTTATATTTTTAAATCTCATGTTATTATTTTATACAGGTTATATTTTAGTTTATATTTGGTTTAGTTTGCTGATAAAGATATACAGTATCATGTCTCTACATTACACGAATTATGTCTCTACATGTCTTTAGATGGGGTAGATAGTGACAGGTTGCTAGCCCGTCGCCTATAAGAATTCCTGTTCCAAGCCCTTTCCCTTGATTGACTTTTACAACCTGCATGGGAGAAGTAGTAGTAACATTCTACATTTTTCTTTCGCTCCCAGAACAGCATGGAAGATGTAGAAGTTTCGATGTGTACATAGTAATTTAAATTTTATTTTATTAATTGTAGAATACAAAATTACTTATGTGATTATGTACAGGTTTCTTTAATTTAAAATAAATAACAGTAACAGTTTTTATACTGGCCACCAAGAGTGCGATAAAAAAATAATATATTTAAAAAAGTAACAAATAAATTCAATTGTTTTTTCATAATTACTGTTGTAAATTTTTTCCCGCTATATTTATACGTAAAATACAGATGTAATGTTTTAAGTTTATTTTATAATAAACGGTTTATATTTTAATTGCCACTACACATAGTTTTATTTTACATCGTTCATGAACATTGATGAATTGATGATAATGATTTTGTGTAAACAGTATAGAATCTACTTAAGAAATATATGTATATAGATAGGTTGTGATGTCGTCACTTTTAGATGTCAAATGATGTTCAAACTAATGATAAGTGTAAATATAAATTATCTAGTGCAACAACATCGTAAGTGACCTCAAAATTCCACAGCAACTCATGGCAGCGATATTGTAATCAGAAAATTAACTGTCTGTCTGATAGAACCGATTTCAGGTTAATTTTCATTGCAATAATGAACGTGTCATAGCGATGTGCCGTCTTCGTATTGAAAGTTTTGGGAATATTCCCGTAAAAGTCCTAGGTTATCAGGAAATATTGCTGAAAATGAAAAAAAAAAAAAATATCTATATTCATGTAATATGTAGCTTTATTTCTCTTAACATTTCTCTTACATCGTATATAATATAATTAATTAATTATATTATATACGATACGATAATTATAATATTTAAACAATTGGAAAATTTTTGGAATGTTTAATAAAACATTGGCGACTACTTCCTACATAATTAATATATAATGGATAACACACTAGGCCGCTCGGGATATCCCGGATTTGATATCCGGATGAACTTTATCTGATTGGCCTAGGAATTAAATGTTTATCTCGAACTTACTTTGGAACTAGATCAATCTGTTTAATTTCACTATATATTTATTACATTATTATTGGCAATATTCCTGTAAATTTACAATGGGTATGGTGTGCGTAAATTGGGAATATTCATCATTTGGCACATCACTAAATATGTCAATTCAATACGATTGTCAGAATTATATACGATTGCTTTTTAAAGCCTCAAAGGAAGATTTTAAATTTTCATATAAGTAATTGAAGGTTTCATTGGCCCGTAAATAAAGTCGTCTCTGAGCCAAGAGGTTCCGGGTTCGAGCTTCAATCATGCCATAGTCATAACTAATAGATTCTAGTTGGGGCTTTGTCATTTTATTTAGTACTAGGTTATGCCCGCGACATCGTCCGCGTGTAACTACTATTGTCAATATCTCAAGTTATAAGCGACGTATCAAGATAACCCCTACGCCTACACTATATTTTAAGTTAGACCTTCTACAAAACAACAGTGAAAACTGCATAGCAGTAGTTTTTGCTTGATGCACGTACAAACATACAGACAGAAAGACAAAATGTCTAAAAAAAATAGTTTAAGTTTTTATATTATGTCTCATGCACAGACTGCTTAGTTTTAATTTCATTAGAGACATGTATAGATATAGTTTCAGCATGGTAAAAGACCAAAGGTATATGAATTTTTAATTTTTTTTGTGTTAAAGGGAGGCAAACGAGCAGGCGGGTCATGTGATGTTAAGTGATCACCGCCTCCCATAGACAACTGCAACACTCGGGGGTCACAGAAGCGTTTCCAGCCTATAAAAACACCCCGCCCTCCCCAAATGGGGAGGCCGGGGAAGTTGGGCCTCCGGCTCTCCCACTCACCAGACGGAGCATGGCGGCAGATAGCCGCCATTCAGACGTCGTTCTTCTGTGGGAGTGTGGTACTTCCTCATGTACAGGCTCATGCCACTACGAAAAACTACTAAAATGATTAACTAATTAAACAAAATTTTGATTAACAATACAATTCACATCAGATGTTAGGTGCTGAACTCACAAAGCTTTAGTTTCCAACAAATCGTTCGCAGCTCAACGTGAAACAATCACTCAGTCATCGTCATCATTGAAAGTAGTCGATACAATGCTTTGTCATACGTTTTCTCAATGAATATTGGAAACTGCTACGTTAAAATGGTATAATTTTGTAATGAATACTGGTTTATTTTTGTTAATGATTTATGTAGGTAAGTAAGTATATATTTTTGATAATTGTTGCTTCATGGTTTTAGTGATTTTTTGTTGAATGTTAAGTATCTGTTTTTTTTTTATTTGTTTATTCTGTTCCACGGCAATCTGCAAGCCTCGACGAGAGCTATAATTGTTTGGAAAAGTTCTTTCCTACAGACTCTCTTTCTGTCTTATTCGTTAAATCTTTTTGAGACGTTAGGGATATCATATTTCTTTAATAATAAGTAAATATTATAAAAAGATAAAGTTTCTAACTTTGTTACTTTTCTATTTTATTTCAATAACACGTGATGATTTTTCCTCGTCAATATAATCTTAAAATTAAAGCTATTCTTAATAATATTATTAAAAACATGTACTGCCCTACCAAAACGTCGCTTTGCGGTAACGTGCCCAAAAGGCTATCAGCAATACCAATTTATATAGCAATGTTGATTTTCTGAGTAAGAAAATTCCCAGCCCTCTGACCAAAGGATGCGATCACATAAGACATCAATCAGTCTTTTAGACAAAAGCCTAAAAGGCCCTGGGTCCTTCTGGATCCCACAGGCCAAGAGACTCTTTTATTTGTATAGGTAATCTTAGGACATACTTAACTGAAATTAAGTGTAAAGGTAGTTCAAGACTCTCTACATAAGATAGACTTTTTCTGACATTAGTGCGAAATAACCAAATTCCACGCTGGCACGTGGCCGTGTGTCAACGTGGAATTGGCCGTGTGTGAAAGGCTAGTATAGAATAATTTTGTTATTTTTCTCAAACTTATGACCAAACTAGTTAGTTTCCCTTTTAAGTAACAAATTCACAAAAAACTGGTTTTTTATGTAAGAGGGAAGGCAAACGAGCAGGTGGGTCACGTGATATTAAGTGATCACTGCCGCCCATAGACACCTGCAACACCCGCGGGGTCACAGAAGCTTTGCCGGCCTTTAAGAAGTTGGGCATCCGGCTCTCCCACTTACCGGACGAAGCATGGCGGCTGATAGCCGCCTTACAGGCGTCACTCGGTCTTCTGTGGGAGTGTGGTACTGCCCCAAACGAGCTGGCCCATTCATGCTGCAGGCTAAAAAAGCATGCAGCAGGCTCAAACCACTTCGACTATAGGAAAAGGGAGCTTCGATTTGTTTGCTTAAAAATAAAAAACCATGACAGATATAAAATACCTATTAGTGTTCTTAACATAAAATATCAAAAGAGTGCTTAATCTGTAAAGAAAATTTTGGCAATGCAACACAAATTGTATTTTTCTTTTTAATTAATGAAACGAGCCCCAAAATACTGCAGATACATATAAATTTCGCAAAACAAATTTAGATTTACTGAAGTAGTAACTATGCCAACAAAGTTAAAAGACATTTTACGAAATCTTCGCGATGTACAAAAATCTGTGTGAAGTTCAATTTATTGCAGGGTTTTATAGTCTACACAGAACTCTTATAGCGAAATTTAGTTCTGTAAAATATCAAAAAATAATAAATAAAATTAATTGTTTTGTTATAGTCTCATTTGAATTGCTTAGTATATAATACATTCAGACTTACCTAATATCTTTTGTTAGAGTAATTTATACATTAAAGGAATTTAAAATGAACAATTGTAAATGAAAAATAAATTTTAATTCTTCTAAATAAATTATAGCCAAGACTTACAACATTAAATTAATTCTGTTATTGTACGTACTAGTTGTTTTTCCATCTCTAGTTTTATAGAAATGCAGTTAAAGAGATCCCTTAACGTCCACTTACTATAAATAAGATAATCCTTGCTTGTAAAACGGAGGAGCATGGTGAGATTTATCTCTGATATCATATATCGGTTAGTGTTGGGAAACCACAGCGAATATATCCATATCGACGTAGTGAATTTTCTCATTGTTTGTTTTTAACATTGAATTACTTGTAGTTTATGCAAAAATTGAAATATTTAGTGGAAGATAATTGTAAACAAAATTCGTTTTAATATATCTAATTCTAATGACATCACGTGCGCCGCCAGCTCGTTTGCGTTTCCCTCTACATTAAAAAAATTTTGTAATACAAGTTTACCTCGGAGTAATCAATAGTTTACTTCGGAGTAATTAATGGAATAAGAACTAATGGAAACAAAATACATACAATAAGATATGTTTTCAAAACACTATGTATGGTGTGTTATCGTCTCCAAATAAGAATATTTTTTATAAACCTGACGCTTGGTAAAGATAATTCAAATTACTTAATCACTTGTTAAATAAATTAAAAAAATATATATATCGATAAATAGTACATAAATATTAACGTAAAAATACTAATATTGGATTTATTAATGTACACATAGATTTTACTGATTAAAAAAATATAACATATATACACACTTGATTCATATTTATACTCATCATAATTGCAGGGCATATCATCGATATATAATATTTGTTGGGCAACCGTGAGTGTTACACGCGCACGAGAGAAAATGCACAAAATGGCGGCAAAACAACAAGATGGCCGACGTCCGACGTGGAGGCCATAACACTCTCATATTAGCTTGGCTATATTTTAAACAATTATATACTATAATTATAGGCTCATAGAGAAATATGTGTTACAACGATGCTTATAGAGATATATGATTATATTTTTAGATGTTAAATTTTTTAAAAGCCTGTTTATTGATCAACCCACTCGTAATCTACGATTATATTAATATTTTTTTTTTACAAAATTAGACACCTACACAAAACTATGTAAGTATCGCTAGTCTAGCCGTATTATCACTAGAGCAATTCTAGTTTTCCCTTAATATTTAGAATGGGAGGGTTAATTCGCAATAGGCTATAGCTACGCTCGTTTGATTCATACAAGTTCTTACTTTCGTGCTTCTCATATGTTCATACTTCATCCTTACTCGTAGGCGTATCTAGAGCTATTTACTAGGGTGGGCTTAACCCCAATTTGAAAACGTAAACGTAACAGGTAATGACGAGCTAGCAACCTGTCACTTTATCAGAATCCATTCAATTCCAAATTATTCTGTTATAAGGGTAGCTTTCCAGGCTCACGACTGACACTGTATGTATGGATATTGTATGTGGGCACCAGACTATTTCGGGGGGGTACGGTCTACCCAGTCCCCTCCCTTCGTACGGCAATTTCCTTACCTTTCATATCTTATTTATAATGCTCTTTACGGATGGAATGCTCGTCTTTATTGCTCCATCTACTTATTTTTGTTTCTTATTTCCACTTGGTTAATAATCTACATGTTATTTTTTAACCCTCGACGCAAAAAAGGGGCGTTAAAAGTTTTACGTGTTTAACAGGGGTTTTAATTTTTTTTTAATTTAATAACTTGTTTATCAAGGTTCCGTACCCCAAGGATAAAACGGGACCTTATTGCTAACGACTATAAGTCTGTCTATCAGGCAACACCTTGAATTAATTACTCTGAGATACACCTCATGACCATGATAGCTACAGTTGAAATTTTCACAGACTTTATATTTCATTTGCCGTTATAAAAAATAATTAATAAAAAAATAGAATAACATAAAAAAATTTACTTCAATAAAAGAATGCCATATTTTACCTTTTTTTCTAAATAATGTGGTAGCAAGTACCTCCCCAAATGGGGAGGTTTTTTACAAGCCGGCAACGCTTCTGTAACCCCGCGGGTGTTGCAGTTGTCTATGGGCGGCGGTGGTCACTTAACATCTCGTGACCCGCCTGCTCGTTTGCCTCCATCAAAAAAAAAACAGAACCCATGCGCAAGTCCGACTCGCACTTAAACAGTTTTTGTATACATTTTATATTACACTACTGCATATATTAAAAACATTTTATTTTCGTATATCTACAGAAAATTCAAAGTTTCTCAGTGCCCCTTTTCTCATTATCATTCAAGACGTTAATTGTAAAATAGTTGCGAACTAATTGCCGTAACTTCGCGAAGGTCAATGGAACTTTCTCGAATGCAAAATGGTTGGACTTGTTTTAGGATAATATAAACAGAGTTGTTATTCTTAACATTCAATCTTTTTCACGTCTTCATCCTTTACGGGGTAGACTGAGCCATGTGGAAGGCCACGATTAGCAGATTCGTGGACTAATTAGTGGAACATTCTGATAAAGTGACAGGTTGCTAGCCCATTGCCTATAAAATCTCTTCTTTAAACCCTTTCCCTGATCGTCTTTTACAATCTGCGCGTTAAGTAAAGTAGCAGGCATAATCTACGTTTTTCTTTCGGTCTGAATTTATTGTTGATCGAAGCTTTTTAGACACTTTTATCGTGTTATTTATATTTTAGTGGTTTATCCACACTTAAAAACAGTATTTTAAAAAAATTAAGAAATATTTGTTTGTTCGCATTGGATAGGACTACAAATTACTAGACCGATTTTGATATGATTTGGCATAAATATGGCTTCTGGAGTGACAAAGGCTATTTTTTATCCTAAAGTTCCCAAGGTATCGAGAATAACGTCCGCGACACGGTCTCCAGTACTTTTAAATTTACTTTGACTAAACGTGTCTCATTTTAACAAGACAACACGTTTAATATCCTATAAAATAGGACAATATGTAGACTAGATAATGACCTAGACCAAATATTGTCCTATTTTTAAGGTAGATCTATTTAATCTCTCTAAGATTTAATCCCATAATAGACTGACAAGGGCATCAATTTCTCTCAGAGAAATTCGGTATAACATTAAAAATCGTTTTAGTGGACCCATCATTGGACAAAGCAAACTATTTGTCATGTCTATAAGTAACAAATCACGTCTAGAAAATAAGCTTGATTCTATTTTTAACTCTCGACAAAAAGAGGGGTGTATGAAGTTGGACGTGTGTATGTGTATGTTACTTTGTCTGTCTTATGCTTCCAAATGGGTGAACCGATTTGGTTAATTATTTTTTTGTTAGAAAGGTAACTTTATCAAGAGTGTTCTTAGCTATGTTTATAACCCCCGACGCAATAAGAGAGGCTTTAAAAGGTTGGTTTGTTTTATTGTGTCGAGTTTTTTTAAAATATTTTATTTAATTACTTGTGTATTGTCCTTCTAACAAAAATACAGCTTTACCCTATCTTACTGAAATATATAATATCGACAAAAAACATTATTAGTAATCATAAGTAACAAAAAAACTACTTTGAAACTTATGATATTTAGAATGTAAGTGACAAATGTCTTAATGAGAATAAATGTCTTTAAACCTAAATTGACTAGATTTTGCTTAACAAACATCAAAATCATATCTAACAATCGTACAAGAAAAAATACGTGAACTACCTAATATTTTAAATTCTTTACGCATTTACATAGCAAGTGACTTTCTAACACTTCGTGTTCGTTAATTAATGTATTAACGAAAAATTACACAATTTTACTGATCTAAATAAACTGTATATGATAAGGAATCCAGCATTGGGACAAAAATAACATAGAGGAAAATTAAATAAACTCTTATTTAAGTACTTACTTATAAATACCACATAAGTTTGTTTTCTATATATTCGTTGTTTTGTACAATATCGGTCAATTGATAGCTTAATGGGGCTTACAACCTATCTACCAAGGATATTATTCGTCAAGAAAGCAAAACCTTCCAATAGATGATATTTTTAGAAAAAGGACTTCTTTAAAAGCAGCTAAATATTTAAAATATCTATACTTCTATACCTAAACTGATATACTAAGAAGATAGATAAAGCTTTGTTTGAATAGGCTCCGAAACTACTGGACTGATTTGAAAAATTGATTCGACCGTCCGCAGAAGATCGACGCCTGAATGGCAGCTACCAGCCGCCATGCTCCGTCCGGTGAGTGGGAGAGCCGGAGACCCAATTTCTCCACCCTCCCCATTTAGGGTTGCAGTTGTCTATAGGCGGTGGTAATCCTGCATGCTCGCTTGCCGCCCTCTTATATAAAAAAAAAGAAATAATCACTCTCTCTGCCTACCCCTATGAGAAAAAGGCGTAATCATAATGTAACTTTATATATGTAGAAAGGAATAATTAATGATCTAAATTTACTTACAATAAGTATGGTTGCTGAAGAATTTTATGTTTAAATGTATTTAGGGGTTAATTATAAGTGTCAGATACTAAGCAAGGGTCATGATTTTTGTGTTCACGCACTCATCACAAAATCTCACAAATTATAAATGCTAGGGGTCTCAAAATTCGCATAGGGATTCTTATTAGGACGTAGGTACTCGCTAAGACAGGATTTTGAAAAATACGCACCGGATCGGGAATTTTGAGACGCATGTATACCCGCAGTTAAAAGCTATGATACCATATTTTTCCGACTGAAAAATCTAATGAAATTGAAATGTACTTAAGGATAAATTATAGATGTCAGATACTAAGCCAGGATCGTCATTCTTGTGTTCACGCACTCATTACAAAATCTCAGAAATTACATGTACAAGGGGTCTCAAAATTTACGCGGGGGTTCTTTTTTAGGACGTAGGTGCTCGCTATGACGGGAATTTGCAAAATTCCCACCAGATCAGAAATTATGGGACGTGAGAGTGGCCACATGCAAAAGCAAGCATGCCATATTTTCCGGCTGAACAATCTAACGAATAGGCTTGGGAATCAAAGTCGTAGGGTTATAAACTTTGATCGCAATTTCCCAACTTGAAGTATTTACGAGTGTTCTTTCCACCAAATGAAGACATAATATGTTACGATTGCTGACGCAGATTTATACACCTTGAAGTCCTTTTTTTTTTACTCCTTAAAAATTATACTATTTTCATTTATACGTAATAAAACTGCAACTTAATTTTTTCTGTACATAGAATACATTAAAAGTAAATAAATATATAGGGACAAATCACACAAATTGAGTTAGCCTCAAACTAAGTTTGAGGCCTGTATTGTGGGATACTAACTCAACGATACTATATTTTATAATAAATACATATATAGATAAACAGCCAAGCCCCAGGCCAATCAGAAAAAGGTAATTTCCCATCATGACCTGACCGAGGCTCGAACCCGGGACCACCTGAGTATCGGTCAAGTACGTTAACCGTTACACCACGGAGGCAGTCGAAAAAGAAAGAAACCATTAAGCCCTCATATTGGTTCCTCTTCTTCTGATCTATGCAGGGCCAATAGACTTCAAAACCATTCACATTTGTCTTTCCGTCTATCTATATGTTTGTAAGTACATCACACAAAAGCTACTGGACAAAATCTGATACGATTCTCAAAGATTTGTCTTAGAAGCCACTTAAAATGTAGCGTAGATTTCATCTTTTCTCCTGAGTAGCGATCAGGCATATTAACCACTAGCCGACCCGTGCCCACTTTATTGGGCGTAAAATACAGCCTATAGCACTCCTGAATAGTGTAGCTTTCTGATTGTGAAAGAATTTCTGTTCGGTTCTGAATTTCCGAAGATTTGCCCTTTCAAAGAAACAACCAAAGTTACAAACCTACCATTTCAAAATATTAGTATAGATAACACTATGGAGGTCGTAGGCTGTACTACTTAACTACTGTCGATAAAAGTCTACATTTTGTCAAAAAGTGTCACTTTATAATTTAAATTTACTAAATTATAAAGTGGAAAGGTTTGTGTGATTAAACACTCTAATCTCTTGTACTAATTAACTTTAGCTATTAACATTATTTCGTGTAATATACGTACTTACAACATACAAACAGCATGACATTTAAACATTTTAACCTGATTTTATATCGTATATGCACATTTATATAAGACCAGGCTTATTTGTATTTACTGCCTAAGCTTATTATACGCAGTACTAGACAGTGGTTCTCAAGCTGTTGAATCATTAGTTTATTTAATTTTTTATTTATTTAAAGTAGTTGTTAATAAAAAAGTAGTTGTCTTCTATGCTGTTCTGGGAGCGAAAGAAAAACGTAGAATGTATCACCTGCTACTCCCCCCGTGCAGATTGTAAAAGTTAATCAAGGGCGAGGGCTTCACAGGAATTCTCATGATTTGCTTGATACAGGGCTAGCAACCTGTCACTATTTCTAAATCTCCATTCCACCAATAAGCCCACCATTTTGCTAAGCGTGGCCTCCGAGTCTCGCGATTCTTGACTCTGTCTACCCCGTCTAAAGGGATAAAGACGTGATACTGTATCTGTATCTGTTAATAAACTACACCAGATACTGGCTCAGTAATCTCAAAATATTGTGGGAGTTCTAGTTCTACATTTCTAATTCATCTGAATTTTGGAATCAATCTTATTTTTTGATGAAAAGAAATCGGATACTTCCGTTTACTACAAATGTTGGCAATAATCGTTCTGTTATATGATTGAAAGGAAACTGTATATTCTTAAACCAACGAGAGGTTGAATAAGTTAAATATAAGTTTTGCATGGTATTTGGTATTTAACGAGATATTTTTTCAGTTAAATAAATCACTTTCCCATTTGTTTTCTATATAAAATAAGCTACCTACCTTTTATTACTATACCAATTATTTTAGTAGGGAAACCTACTCAAAAAAATATATTTCATGTAGAGACATCTACTCCTGAACTAAACTATTAAAAAACAGTTATTTTATTATTATTTTTTTAATCTTTGGAAGCCACTGTCCAATGTCATCGCCCAAGTGCATACCGCGTGTCCACAACGTGTCCTCAGCTAGGTCGTAACAAGGTAAATCGATGTACCTTCACTGAGAGATAATCTTGAACGGTATATTCCGGTTTTACTCGGAAATACTACCAGCTCCTCGATGACGCAGTGGTACAAATCTTGCCTGTTGAACGAGCGTTCTCGAATTTGAACCCCAGTTAGAGCAAGATGTAAAATGATTATATTCTGATTAACCAAAGGTCTAGGATGTTTATATATTTCTATTTAATATAAAATATAATTCCGTTAGTGTTTTATAACGTTTGTTTCAATTTTTTTTTATGTGATATGGAGCCACTTCTTGTAGTGGAATGGAGCCACTACTTGTTGTGGTGTGGAGCCTGCTGCTTGCTTTGTTAGCCTGCAGCATGAATGGGTCGGCTCGTCCGGTGAAGTACCACACTCCCACAAAAGACCGACGCCTGAATGACGGCTATCAGCTGCCATGCTTCGTCCGGTGAGTGGGAGAGCCGGAGGCCCACCTTCTCCGAGGATCCTAAGGATTTTTATAGGCCGGCGACCCCGCGAGTGTTGCAGTTGTCTATGGGCGGCGGTGATCACTTAACATCTCGTGACCCGCCTGCTCGTTTGCCTCCCTCTGACATAAAAAAAAAATATGAGTCGCACTCAATTTTTGTGATTTGTTCCTATATATTTATTAATATTTAAAAGCAAAATCTTTCTTTATTTCAATAAATGGCTCCAGCGTTTTAGCTAAATGATGTTTTCGTCCCAAAAGATGTAATTTATGTTTATGCCAAATTTCATCAAAATTAGTCTGTAGCATTAGAATTCTTTATTAAAAAAATGAAATGGCTATCGGTATTTTTAGAAATACTAACAAAATTTAATTAAAAAGAAGAGTTTCTGCCTGTTTGTCCAGGGTAAAAAAAGTTATACATAGGTAAATTTTTATCCCAGGATATTTAGGGTTCCTTCGTAAAAAATTGTAAAAGTTAAGAAAGTCTGGGTCACTTTTTTGAGACATATTTAAATATTTACCTTCCTACCCGAGATATTGACAAAAGTAAGTACATAACGTGCAGACAAAGCCGTCGACATAAGCTAGTGTTACAATATGAACCTATTAGATACAACTTACTATGATGAACGCTTCTTATGTTGATTTGTACAGTTTAAACGTATCGGTATATCGATATAGACTTACATTAATGACATTAACGTAGCTAGTGTTGGGACATGTGCATTATAATATCGATAGATCGTTTTATATTTTAAAAAGAACAATTTCCATCCCGGGACGATTGTAGAAGTAAATCAAGGAAAAGGGCTTAAGCCTAAGGGCTTAGGCCTAAGGAATCGCCTAAGAGGCTTTAAAGCCTCTTAGGCGATTCCTTGTAACCTATCACTAATAATTAACTTAGAAAGTATTAGTTACTTATATAGTTCTGTAAATAAAACATACCTACATACATTTTTGAATGGCCTTACAATTTATCCAAAATACTTGGGTCATTTTAATCATGGAAGCCCAGTTCCTAGTATAATATAATTTGAATAGATAAAACGAGGTGTTAAAGTTTCGCTCAGATTCAAAAACAGTTTGGTTGTGTAATTAACGGATGTAGAAAACATTACACTTAGAAATAAATTTATGCAAATCTATCAACAAAAGCTAGTAGCAAACTTAAAAAGGCGAATCAATTTCATTGCCATCCATCAAGTTTGTCAGGGAAACAATCTACTTGAAGGAGGAAATTACACCATGCTGCTTGTAAACATAGGGGTTAGTGACATCATAAATATAAGATTTAGAACACGATAAAACCTTAGTTTTTATTTTTTATTTTATTTATTGAAAAAC
>JADGIL010006770.1:2117-12732 GCA_020352625.1 Cactoblastis cactorum | reverse complement strand
AAATTAAGCATAGCCATGACCACATTTTGCTAGGCAAGTTTTGTGATTCACATTCTTCTGTGAATTATCTTTCATAAAAAATATGTCTCATTCAATAAACAGATGGGTATAGGTCGTTTCAAATACGTATCTTAGACCATGAGTATTTAATATCAATTCCAACTCGATACCGCTGCGTGTTCTAAGAAAAAGTGTCTTTCCAGACGGACAGACAGGCGCTGATCGACAATGAAGTGGTCCATAGGGTTTCCGTTTTTATTTCTTTTAAAATACTTCACCATTGAAAGGAAGGTATTCTATGTCCCTTTTCCAAACCAAAATAAAACCTTGCTAGCTTCTTTTGGTCATTGCACCCGTATTTTTCAAATACGCGATTTATGCGGACACGGAATCTTTATCCCTAACGGGGTAGTCAGAGCCAAGAATCTTTTTTGATACAGGGAACGATAACCGAGAAATGTATTTTTTATTTTAGGGGTTTTGAAAAATGAAATGTTGTCAATTATAAAACATATGTTAATTACCCTATTTTATATATACTAAACTACTACTATAGTATATTTAAACAAGTGTCGATAAAACTAATATAGTTTTGTATAATCGATAAATATTAAATGAGCATAATTAACCGACTAGAAAATCCAATCCGCTCCGCCATTTATGTAACTTTACGGTGGAATATCTTTATGATAGCAGGTTAATTAGACAGGTTGTATGTTTGTTTACTAATAAGCTTGAATATGCCATCATCAGTTATAGATGTGCTGTTAAATGTACATATGTCACGTCAGGTCTGTAGTAAATATGAAGAAAGGGGTCTTGTAATTGTATTAGCAACAAAATTGTTAAAAAGAACTGGTGTACACATAAGTTACAGAACTACATATGTATGTATTTTAGTTATATAATTGGTATGTGTAATACACATTGTGTATCCCTTTGGCATCTCAAATAATACAAGTAAAACAAATAAATAAATAAGTCGGGTAAAAGGAAGTGTGGATCCTCATTTTATACTATTACACTAACAACCATGTCCAGGCATCACCCAAACTACTTCTGTTACCATGCGAATAATACAGTATAATAAATGTCCGTCCGGTGAGTAGGAGAGCTGGAGGCCCAACTTCTCCGCCTTTTTTATAGGCCGGCAACGCTTCTGTAACCCCGCGGGTGTTACAGTTGTCTATGGGCGGCGGTGATCACTTAACATCTCGTGACCCGCCTGCTCGTTTGCCTCCCTATGACATTGAAAAAAAAATGTATTTATGGTGCTATGGTAACTCCTCATGGCCGAGTCTTTAACTGTGCCGAATTTCATCTAAATCTTTGCAGTCGTTTTTGAATTTATTTGATACAAACAAAAATACAGGGACCACGGAACCCCTGCCTGGTCCGTCCAACTTACTACTTCTATGTTAATTGAACTACACTACTACTGACACTATCTACAGGAAGAATCAAGTGGCCACATGTTGTAAATTTCACAGGAACTGCGCTAATATGCAAATGATATATCAAATTATACATTCAAATGAAAAAGCATAAACGAGGCAACGACCTACATTTTAACTACTAGGCGGAGCTGTACTAAAGGGCTTTTAACATGCGAAAGTTTCAATGTCCCCTTTTTTTTTAATTAAGTATGTACATTAATTATGATCTTTAGGACAAAATTACTTTATCCTAATTCCGAAACTCTACAACTCAGAATTTTCTGACTGAACTTTTGATTTATTTGTCTGAATAAAAAATCAAATATTCAAAAGCGTGTCTTAATGAGGGATCCCGTCCTTTTTTCTCATAAAGAGAAAATAATTTCTTCAGTAAAATGATATAAACGCATTTAGATCTCATTTCAAATGTCAGATGTGACAATTTCTGTAGGATGTACCACAAAAATTTTGGGATAGGTAGTATAAATTCGCTTTGCTTACTTTTTGTATAATATAGACAACTTTTGCCCGCGGCTTCGCTCGCGTCAATTTTAGAGGTAGAATAAAAAGAGATAACAAGTAGCCAATATCATTCTCCCGCCCTTCAACTAACTATTTCCACATAAAAATCACGCTAATCCGTTGCTCCACTTTAACGTGAAAGACGGACAAACAAACACACTTTCCCATGTATAATATTAGTATGGATATCTATTCCACAGATATTTAACAGGCACTTATAAATGCAAAGGCTTAATAACAAGCATCACGTAAAAAAACAATTTTAAAAATAAAAGACATACTATGCCCTTCTCCACACTTTACACATCATACTAAATGCAAAGTTTCATGACAATTAGTTGAATAAATGAGATGTAAATGTGAGACCAGTCGATATTTTATTACAATTTAAGATGTTTACCTAGTCTAGTACACAAATTACTACAAGGTCAACAAATGTTAATTAACAACACAGGAAGCAGGTTCTTTGTTAATTGATAATAATGCAAATTCACGAGTACCATGTAGTACGGCAGCACCTTAGCTGGTCAAACATTTTATAATCTTTTTCAGTTTACTTTGGCAATTTACGCAGTTTTTATACATAACTTAAATTATGCAATGAATGTGGCAAGTAAATATTTTATGATTTTATATACGTATAAGAAACCAGGTTTTTAATCTTTCAAAATAGTGCAAAAATAATTGCAATAAACTACCTAATAAACAATAAAAAAAAGCCTAAGGAAAATTTTAACTTGAACTAATGAACCTTAACTGGTAAAAAATTCATATAAAATAATGATAATAAAATAAATGAACAGTTCAGAACCTGTTCTATGAATCCTTTAATACTGAAGGAACAAATATGTAAAATCTAAAATGTTTCCAAACGAAAAACTATATTTAAAAAAAATCCTTTAAATAAAGCAAATAAACAAACTTTAAATTAATTAAGGGTTAATAATATATCTTAAGGATTCATGAGAAACCTGTGTATTGTTGTAAACATATTCAAGGTAAAATGGCCTTGCAAACACCCCATTTGAATGGAAAAGAGTTATGCTTTTTCAATGTGAATATAACAACATAATTGTCTCAAGCAGGCATTGTCAATGGCCTCGGCTGTTCATTTTGCTGGTTACTAGCTGAGATAATGTAGTTGGCGGACACTCAATCTAAAATATGTTACATTGAGAACATACTTTTAGAAAATTAGTATATTATTGGGATTTTTATGTTGTTGGATGGTCATTTAAAAGACTATTAGGTGGAATTCAATTAACTTTTAATATTTGAAGGACAGTTTTACCATACCATAAATGAAACAACACAACACATAATAACAACTAAGTTTGGAGTTAAGTATAGCAAAATATTAGTTATAATGAGTAGCCAATTAAGGTTAAGGGCTTAAGACAGGGAATATATCTCATAGGCGATGTGCTAGCAATCGAGCACTATATCCAAATCACCACTCCACCAATAAGCCCACCAATTAGCTAAGATTTGCTATTGATTCTTACATCGCTTGACTGACTACTTCATAAGGGATAAATACATAAACTTCACCAGACAGAGCATGGCGGCTGATAGCCGCCATTCAGGCGTCGGTCTTCTGTGGGAGTTTGGTACTTCCCCGGACGAGCGCCCATTCATTTATTCAGGCTTATACATTTATGTGTACATATCTTATTTACTTATACAAACTATACATAAAATTACTGAAGATAAAGTAATTATTTGTAAAGAAACTGATAAATAGCTTTTTCTAAGAAGGTACCTACTTTGTAGATGCTCATAAAGGTGAGTCATGCATAAATATGGTATTGTTTTAAATCAGGGCATTGTGTAACACAGAGTATGCTAATACTAAGGAAAGCTTCAACTTATCTATACATAAAATAAAATTGTAACTGAGCTATTTCTACATGAGAGATATTTAAGAAAAAATATATAGGGGCTCTTTATAGGGCCTATAGAAGCCAAAACGATTGTTTTTAGAATTTTTGTCTGTATGTTTCTACGCACATCACACAAAAACTACCGAACGGATCTGGATGAAATTTGGCACAGCGATGGACTATAACCTAGAATAAAAGATAGGCCACTTTTTATCCTGAAAAAATGTACGGTTCCCGAGGGATATAATTTATTGTAATCGAGCAAGGGACTGACAAGATATTACGCATAGTACTTAGTACGAAGTAAATGATATTGTAACATCTATGTGGACGAAGTCGCGGGCAACAGCTAGTGTATAATAAATTCAATGAACGTAACAGTACTCATATCTACTTCTTAGTGATTGTGCACTTGACCTGCTCCAGTATGAAGATGAAGATTTATAGAAAGTTTATCTATTCCATATTAAAAATATTTTTTTCTTATTATAATTATTCTCCAAGTGTATCCTTTAATAATAAAAGTAATAAGTTTATGCAGGCGTAAGCTATTTTTTCTGTTTTGATTAGTGTTTACTGTTTATTTAGTTTGACTATACTGGTAAGTTTAAACTGATTGCAAGTCTACCAACATCTCAACTATAAAAAGTATATTATTATGTACTAGTGACCTACCCTGGCTTTGTAAGGTTTTTAAACCTTGTTTGTGAGACAAGCCATCTATTAAATAATGAATCCAAATCCGTTGCATAGTTTTAAATATCTAAGCATAAATAGGGACGGACAGCAGAAAGCGACTTTGTTTGATACTATGTAGTGACAACCTATAACCAAGATGTATGACTGATTAGATGACAGACTCAGATAACATTATGTGTAAAACAAATTAAGTAATCTTATAAATCTTGCAAAAGATTCATAACCATATCAACATTACTTAGATGTTATGTTAAGCAATAGAAAAACGTGTATGTATCTAGCAAATGTACACACTTAGATAATAATATTTTCTATTACATAAAAATTTGGATTATCACGCCCTGATTGCATAAAAAAAAAATCTTTTTCTGAATATTATAAAAAAATGTTTTATTGGCACTTCCTGGATTGCTCTATTGCTGCTATTTTTTTATGCAACAAAAAAATAGTTTTAGCTGAGGCACAATTTTAGAATTAATTGGGACACTAATAACAATGGCATAGTAAGTAACTAAATTAGATTATATAGTAAATGGAGTGAGATCATGAGCATAACTATGGTAAAATGTAGCGGTGTAATTATTGTATTTAAAATCTTTGTTACCTATATTTGCAATAAATAATTTGAATTTGAAATTTTATGTCTAATAGATATGTACTCCATACATACAGAATGTCACATTGTTTTCCCGGGATAAACAGAGCCAAGAGTCAGGAGACTCAAAGGCCACATTCAGCTATTTTATGGGCTTATAAGTAGCAAAAAAAGTTCAAAACAGTGACAGATTGCTAACCAGACCATATGGATTGAACCCTACTCAGCAATGTAAGAATATGTGTTTGATAGACAACTAAAGCCCATTAAATTTTGATGTATTATAATTTTTTATGCCTATTTAGATTTCTGAATTATTTTCAAGTGTGCTACACAGCATTCATAAAATATTTTATTTCATTTACACCGAAATACAGAGCACAGTCTTGGTAAGATTTTACCATCTAACCCTACATTGAAACTCTAATGAATGTTACAACAGAGATAAGTATGCAAGTATTGTTTTAATAAATTGAGTACAATAAATAACTATTCAGAATAAAAATTCAGAATAGCTGATGACTACTGGCAGATTAAGATGTGAAGAAAAAGCAAAGGTAGGTACTCACATCTGGGTCGACTTCTTTGGCCAACATCGACAGTTCCTCCTGCGTCAGCTTTGACAGCAACTCATCCACGTCCACTTCATCATAATTAGACAACTCTCGTCCAAACAGCTTGGCCGGCGTCGTCATTGTAGTAGTTTTCGTCGACGACGATTTCTACAAAGAAAAACACTTCACTCAGAACAACAATAATTCAATAACAACTTTAGTGTTATCCAATTTTCACATTACACTTGTTGAAAAACTGCTGGTTTAGTCCGTTTAAAAGGCATAATCTATTATCTATAGCAGTCGTAAACACAAGATCTAAGTTGATTTTGAATGAGTTTCGGCATTTACCACACCCAAAATTACATTGATTGGAAACTGAGTGTACCGTAATTAAATTTATAAGAATTCGTATTTTAAAATCATTATTAATCACTTAATCCATTAAAAAACAAATTCTTCTTACACTTATTAAAAAAACTATTAGATTGGGAATAAATTGACAAGTGTGACGCACACCTATGTAACCACTGACAAATGTAGACTGTTAAAAAAAGTTGTAGTGAAGTGAAGTGCAGTGCAGTTGCTTGTCGGACCACTACGGATAGGAGGACCACATTAGAGCAACGTTG
Organism: Cactoblastis cactorum; assembly: GCA_020352625.1. NCBI lineage: Eukaryota > Metazoa > Arthropoda > Insecta > Lepidoptera > Pyralidae > Cactoblastis > Cactoblastis cactorum. Next base: position 6,411 of record JADGIL010006770.1, on the reverse strand, counting down.
TAACATGTAATAGAAAGAGATAGAATGATACATCGTAGTATTCAACATTAGGTGAGACGAAGGCAGATATATAAGGAACAATCTTATTTATTTTTTCAAATATTTTCTGCAGAAAAAATTTGTGAACTGAATCGACTTTAATTTATCATATTTTTCAATCTCAAGAGATCATATACTAAGTAAAACACAGGAAACAAATTTTGATAAGCTTTTCAGTTTCATGTTGTTTAAAAGCTTTAAATAATGTTTCAATCAATCAATTAATTTATTTGTCAATCAATAAATCAATAAATTTTTTTGTTTTCATAATTTTATTTAAAATAGTACCAAATTGAATCCTGTTGAATCCTCATGCAGGAATTGATTGTTACATATAGGAATATTGTTGCTATAGAAATGATAAATCAATTTGTTATAAACAAGTTTATGATCTGATCTAAGTATAAGCTTTAAATCACAGAGTAGACATATTAATATTTTATCTTTGGAAAAGCTCATCTTAATTGGTCATAGAAAATAAAATGAATAGAAAAATATTGACAAAACAAGTTTCCGGAAATTTTGGCTATGAATCTGTGAAGCTACAAACATGCTACAATGTTGACAGAATCATTATAATTTATGACACATGAATCTGTCAACACCTTGATATTACTTCATCAGTCAGACACTACTATTAAAACTCAGCTTTCTTTTAAAATCGTATGCGTTCGTGACATTTTCTGTGTCACGCTACCGCTCTATAATAGGATGATTGCGTAATACATAGTCAGTTCCCTGCCTCGCCTACTAATCGTTTGTTGTTATTGAACTCGCGACCTTTGCAGCCAATTCTTACATTCATTGTGTGACTGCATGTTTATTTGATGCTATAGCTCTATTAAGCAACCAAGCGAAACGAGCTTACACTATTCTAAAACCCGAACATTTATGGTATACAAAAAATATTATCACATAATTAGGATTGGGGTTTATCATTAATATTTCACAAGCTTATATGTATAAAGCTGCGTTTCAAAATATTAAATAAATATTGGTATAGGGACAAATCACACAAATTATGGTAGCCCACAACTATGTTAGTTCTAGATTTACATATATCCATATCCATACCTACATATAATAAAACTGAAGAGGAGCGAAATTTATACAAGATATTTTTTGAAAATTATTTTTGGAATATAATTAGTTAAAGATACAGATAACGAATTTGCAGTTTTGGAAATTTTTGTCTGTCTGTCTTTCTGTCCGTCTGAACGCGCATCACGCAAAATTCACTGGACCGATTTACTTGAATATTTGAATATTTTGAATGCTGTCACATATTAGACTTAATTAGTACCACATACACCACATACTAGACATAATTTAATTAGCAACTGGTTTTTACATAAATGAATCTAATATCAGAGTGCAGTTCTAATAAAATTTATAGCTCTTATTAGTATTAAAAACTGTTAAAATATACGATGGTTAAATAATCATATTACATAAGTTAATACGCTTCATAATAATAAATATCTAATGTACAAATTTCGCTCTTCATCAGTTTTATTATATATGTATGGACTTGCAAAAATTTAACAAAGTTTTATTTATGATTAAACGTTTGACACTTGTGATGACGTATAGAATTGATTGATCCAAATCGATAGCTCTAGTTCCTGTTGACTGCGAATGCGCCGGTCGACCGCTGGCGGGACGCCAATCTGCTATAATTGGTGGTATCCGCACCAGAGACAAGTGGTATTCTTAGCTGCGGACTCGGCCACTGGCCTTCCTATCAATTAAATAAACAAATGTATAATAAATTACAATCGATCGATTGACCTACTTATTTGTCACGGCCTATTTTGTACACACTACTATAGTGGCAAAGAAGTATAGATAATGATGCATTATTCGTTTTTACTTTTTGTAATTCCGGAAGTATAAACATTTTTATTTTCTAGGAAGCCTAAATAAATGCTGGCCATCTATATTTATACTTTATAATATAGTTTGTCATTAACAGTCAAAAAAGGAAATTATAACTTTCCAATAACGTAGTAGGCTTATGTTTAAAATATCAACGCTATGTTCTACGCTTATGAATTCTAAATAAAAAAATCATGTCTTTACCATATGGACCTCCGCAACCTGTTTCTCCGCTTATCAGAGGAGCACGATGGGCTTTGCTAATAGCTGGTATAATCTATGCCCGCGGCAAGCAAACTTTATATAACAACTTAGAGGCGCACCATCAAGCTGAAGAGGCTAAGAAGAAGGTTATTCGAGATAAAGAACTTATGATATTGAAGGCGAAAATCGCGAAGGAGGAAGCGGAGACTATGAAGTTACTGGAGACAGGAGAATTGTTTGAACCAGGTAAGGTTTATTGACCATCGCATTCGATATCAGTGGCGGGAAAACATTCTGCAGCGTGGTAAGACTAGACTTAGTTTATAAATTTTATGACGTACAGAAGCAAAAGAAACCTCGTAAGACTTATTACAGATTTATAACGTCTTTCTCCCTTACAGGGTAGAAAATGCCAAGAGTTGCAAGACTTGAAGGCCACGCTTAGCAAATTGGTGGACTTATTGGCGGAATGGAGATGGAATTCCGAAATAGTGACAGGTTACTAGCCCATTGCCTACGAGAATTCTCGTTTCACGCACTTCCCCTTTATTGACTTTTACAATCTGCGCAGGAAGATGGCACAATCTATGTGTTTCTTTCGCTCCCAGACCAGCATGGAAGATTTAATGTCTAGTTCATATGCACTAAATACCGCCTTGCCCATTCAACTCAATTCTTTTTTTTATGTAATAGGGAGGCAAACGAGCAGGCGGGTTATGTGATGCTAAGTAAACACTGCCGTCCATAGACAACTGCAACAATCACGGAGTCACAGAAGCGTTGCCGGCCTTTAAAAAGCCCCCTAAATGGGGAGGACGGGGAACTAGTAGGGAGTAATCATACATCATAAAATCTTATCATAGGTACTTAATTTATTTGTACTTAGTTGACGCTATAAAAGGCAGTGATAAATACCTATCCACTGGAGCTCAACACAGCAAACTTGATTGTCGTTTATCAACTTGACTCGTTATCTAACTTTCTTTCTAGTTCACTGTAATTTATTAAGTACCATTGATTTCAAGCTCGCATTTTATTTGTTATAGGTAGACTAGGCTGAGAAGATCACGGCTGGGATGACGCAAAATACAAATAAAATGTGTGTATGATCTCAATTTTCAAATAAATATTGAAAAGAATTTAGAGCTTTTTATGCAAGTTTACTGTTCCTAGTAAGTTAAAGATTTTATAATTAACATTTAGTAAGTAATTTTTTACAGGCCGGCAACGCTCTGTAACCCCGCGGGTGTTGCAGTTGTCTATGGGCGGCGGTGTTCCCATACCATCTCGTGATCCGTCTGCTTGTTTGCCTCCGTCTGACATAAAAAAAAAATATATAAAAAACTAGCCGAGCCGTGCCCACTTAGTTTGGCGTTGGCCTATACTTAGCACTCCTGAATAGTGTAGCTTTCTTAATGAGAAAGAATTTTCATGATCGGTTCAATATTTCCGAAGACTAGCCCTTCAAACAAGCAATCAAAGTTACAAAACTTTATCTCTTTATAATATTAGTGTTTAAAATAATAATTATCGTCGTGTTTTTTAAATTAACAGTTTTAAAGGTTGCGCCATTTATTTACCAACCCTTCTTGGGTTGGGAAAGAAATGGTGCTTGCTAAGACGGGATTATACAAAATTTCCACGGGATCAGGAGTTATAGGAAGCCGGCGTAGCCGCGGGAAAAATCTAATAAAACTTATTATAACATTAAAAACACACACACCAATCACCATAAAAAAAATTAAAAAGAAGTTGTACAATGCTGAGATACTAAGTACCAAATCATTACCCGATCTATCGTAACACTTTCCCAAAAAAAAGTAAATTTTCTACACGTTGTCGAGAATCATGTAAAAGTGCTTACTTACCACCTATTGTGTTGTTAACCACATGTTAACCAACTATTTGTGCATTCACATGGTTTCTCGAACTTTCTACCAAGCGAGGAGACATAAAGCTTTTTCTGTCGTTATCTCACTCCGGTTGGCAAATGGCGAAAGCAGATTGCAAACTACTTTTTTTATTGAATTTAATTACTCAGTGAATGTGACTAAAATAATAGGAAATCGACGTAACGTATGCAAATTGTGAGACTCGGAAGTCGGAAGCCTTTTGATCGAATTGGGGCTATAAATTTGCGTTTTAATTTGCGTTGACGACCTCCGTGGTGTAA
>JADGIL010006763.1:0-13907 GCA_020352625.1 Cactoblastis cactorum | reverse complement strand
AATTTGTTTCATTTCAATGAATAATGTAGTTATTTAAGCACTAATAATAGCGAAGTAAATTACTGTTAGGTAATATTTATACCGCTATGAAATTTTATATATAGACGGACTTTTTAAGCTTGCTTTCAAACTTTTGACTATTAAAATTGCAACTTCGACTTACTTAACTGTCAAAGTTTATAAACCAACTGTAAGATAGAAATATTTTTTACTTTATAAAGAACGAATTTCTCAAAATGATCAAGAAATAAATTGCAAAAGTAAATTTTTAAGCAAAAATTACAAAGAATGGCTGAAATTTGAAGAAGAATGTTAAGTATGTCGGGCTTTTTTTATTAGCTTTTGTTCTATATATCATACTCATAAGTTTTTTCTTACAATAACATAAATTTTCGAAAATACATGAAAGTTAACGTTAAAGATATCAATTTTCAATTGTAGTATTAATTTTGAATGCCAGTTATTACATTAATGGCAAGATTAACGTAACCTGATGCATTTATGTCTATAGATAATTCGATATGATGTATTGTGCAGTTACGAGTAAACTAAACCGGCGTATACAATGCCTTGTATGTAACTAAATTATAATCATCGACCCATATACAATATAATAGGTATTATGTGTATTATAATTTTACTTTTTTATATTTAATTTTTTAAAAGCCTGCGTGCGGAATAAAATCATAGGCTATCCTAAAAAAAATTACATTAATTTTACATTAAACTGAGCTAATTTTTTGAAATCTTATTTCTACTATTTTAAAAATTATCAGTTCTTATTAAATCTATAATATTATGATTTCATTTTTTACTTTGATCTCTCTCTTTGACTCGTATACATATATTTTATTATCTATCCATTTACAAAGCATGGATATTATGTCTATTACTTAATTTTAACCCAACTACACATATACACGCACACATTTGTATATATTTATACATATACTTAATTCTCGAACATTCGAATCATTTCTTTTTTAAATCAGTAAATAATTCTGGCTGGTATTAAAAAGCAGATGGTCGGTGTGATCTGTCAGTATCGGAATGATAGATGGCCACTGCCAGCACATGTCGGCGCCAGAACAGCATTCGATATCTGCTGCCGTTTCAGAAAAAATTTCATTCTGGTTTTCGGGCATGGAACGATGGGTTATTTACCACCTGTTTCGATACTATTCGAAAATTTAGAAAGGCTAGTTCCATAGATAAAATCTGCGCAATTTTTTGGTTATATTTAAAGCCGGCAACGCTTCTGTGACCCCCGGGTTTGCAGGTGTCTATGGGTGGCGGTGATCACTTAACATCATTAGACTCGCCTGCTCGTTTGCCTCACTCTTTCATAAAAAAAGTTGTGTTAGAAGGTGGTCGGATTGATTAAAATTTCTTGTAGTATTAACTAAATTACATTGAGTGCGTCCGTAGAATTAGCTAAAAAACCACTTATAACTTTATGAAAGGATCAACTAAGTAGTCATCACGTAATTCCTTCGAAACGAAGAACCAAGCAATGCTAGCTTATATGTTTCAAATTTATAATTACATTTTGACTATATTTCCTCCACTAAAATAAATTTAATAAAAATATTTAAAACAACCTAATTAACTCCACCACGGCGGAAACAGTCCTAGAATCTCATTTAGCATGGCACATAATAAACCAACACGATTGCAGATTTAAAACGGAGTCGCACAAAAGGTAATATTCGGTTACAACGAGATAGAAAGGGAAAACCGTCGCGAACTTGTATAGTGGAAAATAAATGAAAGGAGACAATGGCGCGCAATACAATTGCAGTGAAAAGACGCGTGGTCCGTGTGTTCTAGTTGCAAACAAGAGAAATGGAAGCGTCGCAGGTGCAGCGAACAATGCGCCACATTGTGCGATTGCTCCTCCTCGTCATAGCGTCAATTGGAGTTTCAGCGCTAAATTTTGAGTAACATTCAAGATTAAAAGCATAATTTATGTCTACACTATGATATTTAATTCTTGGACACGAATTCGGTTGAATAAAGACATTGGAGCTATTTATGAAAATATTTCGAAGACGTCGAATTTGTTTAAAAATATCCAATAATTTTAACTAAGTATTTTATTATAAACTCAATTAGTGATTACAGATTACTATAGAATATTATATAATAGATAAAATTCACTTATCTGTCTTAATATAAGTGTTTAATTATCTATAAAGTAGAATAATATAAAGGTCGTTATTAAGATATGAAGGCAGATAATTAAAATAACTATTGCAGTAAAAAGGCACATCGTCCGTGTGTCTATTGCGGTGCAGTAAACAATGCGTCACATTTTGCGATGGCTCGTCTTTCTTATAGCGTCATTAAGCCCGTCATTAAGATAAAAGTGTCCTTCGAGAGACACTTGTTTCTGTCTACCCCGTAAGGAATAAAGACGCGATATTGTATCTAGTTATCATATCATTCATGTATGCGACGATTTCCTTTTAGTTGCGTAGAGTTATTTTCAGAAGAGGTTATTATGAAAACAAAAATGGTTTAGCAATTATGAAAATAATTTATTAAATTTTCAGTAATCCGCCATATTTTAAATATTATTATAATGTACATATATAATATACTACTTAATTCTGTGGTTGCGTGTACTAACTACTTCATAATTCTACTTCAGTAAGTAGTTTTCTTTTTGCCTATACTTTGATGCATTGCAGAGAGTTGAAAAAAAATTTAACAATAATGTTTAGAAATCAATACAACCGCTAAGAAGTAGGATATAAAAAATCTTACTACTACAATATTATTCTACGCATCATTTAAACCCCTAATGACAATCATAATCAGCTTCTAATACATCTCACAAGGCAACACAAGCGTACATTTTAATAAATCACAACACAAAACAAATGGCCGCCGCGACAGACAGTGTATATTAGCTATTTGCCTCCAATCTGCATTGTAGAAGGTATTGCATAAATAGGGCTAAATTGGAATCTACGAATTTCAGCCACACACTGGACGTTGGAGTCCCCTGGGTGCGGGTGGGAAAAGGGGTGGGGAGTAAGTTACAAACTTCAGAGTTAGCATTGTCGGTCTCGACCGCTATGACTGGGCCGAATTCGCATTGGGATTAAATTGGAAATAATGCTGGCATCGAATGGAATGTCATCTGAAAACATCTAATATGGACTGTCATAATACCAATTTGCAATATTTATTTATTGATCAAATATTTAATTAATTTGTTAGTATTTATATGTATATCTCGTTAATAATTGTTCGTTAATTTTTGGCAATGAACTATACTAATAACAATCATGATATTACTAATTTTCTTATAAACTAAATATCCTGCTATAAAAGATTTGTTTGTACTGTGTATTTTTAATTAAGCCTACTATATTTATAAAAGGTGAAGAAAGAGAAAAAATATAATCTATATTTTTTAAGTGTTGCTTCCGCACTAATCTGGGAGCGAAAGAAAGTAAAAGTCAATCATAAGAAAGGGCTTATAACAAAAGATCGACTCTTTGTATTGTCTAACTCGTAATACTGTAAGTGTTCAAATGAACATTTACATAACTCCTTTTATTTATTGTTATTTAGTTATAAACCTACTCAAAAGAAGTAACTAATACTTTATTACATTGTCTGGAATATGATAAGAGTCATCTATACGTATAATAAAACTGTAACAGGACTACGTCTTTATTTAGAAGATATTAAACTAAACTATCTTTTTTTTATCTGTCTAGATGTTTGTACGCTGGATAGAATTTGATGTTGTAATATGGTAGATCTAACTTAAGATATAGAATTGGTTTCATCTTTATACGCTGCTTAGAACTCAAGATATTGACAATAGTACCTACATACAGACGACATCACGAGTAAAAGCCAGTAATCACTATACAATAATGGTCATTTTACTGAGAATCAAAGAAGAGCCAAAATGAAACCGGTTGAGAATAATTGTCTCTCAGTTCAGATTTAATCAATGTATTGCATTGTCATGTTGTTCCGACGATGCAATTATTCACATCAACTGAATTTTACGACAAATAAAAATTTTATTGTATTTCTCTTAATTAATGTCCGAAATGGTATTCGTATACCTAATTACTTTTACAATCTATAACCACAACATTAATTTGAATTAAGATATTCTTTTTATATAAAACTAGCAGCGCGCGGTGCTTTGCACGGGTTTAATAAAATATCTGTAGCCTATATTCATCACCGAAAGTCTAGGATTCTACTAGCGATAGAATTTTTCAAATAGGTCTAGTAGTTTCAGAGCCTATTGAATTTAAACAAACAAAACTTTTCTCTTTATAATATTATAAGTATATACATATATAATATTTGTACTGACTCTTATGAAAGATAATATTTTATTTTTTATTATAATGTCTCTATAGTGTAAACAGATTCTTCGAAAAACACAATGAAAATGTTAGTTAAAGTAAATATTTTTCTGAATAAAAGATCGACGTATAATACAACTCCAAGTATTAAATAAAACTAATTACGACATTAACAACATTATTGGATAACCTTGTTGGCGCAGAGATTTATTTAAACTGTAGGATGTCATGTACGATTTATACTACAGAATTTGTAAACGTGTCTTTGATACATCAGATGGAGAGTGATAGTAATAGCCTACTTTTAAAACAAGTCTGTGCTTATTCAAGGTTCATAATATATACGAACAAATCACACAGATTACTCAGCCCCAAAGTAAGTTACAGACTACTGTAATAGGATGCTAACCCAACGATTCTAACTCTATATTTTATAACCTTCGATCAACAATAAAGAACTATGATCACAGTTCCTAAAAAACAAACAAAATATCGTCCTCATTTCAATAAAAATGACTACTGCTATGATTATTTCGACAAAGTTCCATTTCCAGAATAAAAAAATCATATAATAGTGTGCAAATTGAAACGATTTCAAACAAGACTAGTTAAAGACAGCTTATTTATAAACGATGAGTAGTGTTTTGCCGAGGACACTTTTACCTGGATTGAGTACGTCGATGTTTATAACGTACAATACATATACGAACATCATAGATAAACATCCAAGACCCAGGCTAATCAGAAAAAAATATTTGACCGAAGATTGAACCCAGGATCTCCTCAGTAGCTAACTAGCAACCACTACAAGGTCGTCAACCATTAGATAACAGCTGCTAACTATACGATCTCTGTCTTCAGTACAAATCAATTAACCAAGAACATACTTGTTACAAAAGACAATAGTTTATTAATGATTCATCGTTTAGTTTCCATTCGCTCTCGATATCGATATATACTGCAATCTCATTTGATCTTTATCTTCATGAATTTAAAGATAAAATTCAATAGTTGATAGAAATTCGATAAATCAATCCGTCTAAATGGGACTGTTCATTTTAAATTTAAATCTACTTCCATGTATCATCAAGTCTCTGTATACTTCATTATTAGATGAATATCTCATTGTTGTATTGTATTTTTTTATAGAAAGTATATCAATAGCAATTTATTTAAATATATAATTTTTATTTTATGAAGAAGAGGAGGGTAACAACGCAGGTGGCATTGAACCGTGAACGTTGGAAAAGGCGAACATGATTATGATAATTTTTTAAATGGAATGATAATGGTATTGTGATCAGCCAATTATATTTTATATTTTGTCAGGTTATTTTAATAAACCTTTGAATACCCAAGAGAAACGATTTTTTTTTTAATCTATATACATATATCTCACGGAATACTCATCACAAAATCTCACGGAATTCTGCAAAATTCCCACGGGTTCGGGAATTATTAAACGCAAACATAGCTGCGTGTAAATGTTTCTAATATATTAATAAAATATTTAATAATACACTACACAACTACATAATAACAAGGTTCGACGACATTTTTTTACTTTTTATGTAAAAGAGACGCAAACGAGCAAGCGGGTCACGTGATGTTAAGTGACCAACGCCGCCCATAGACAACTGCAACACCCGCGGGGTTACAGAAGCGTTGCCGGCTATAAAAAACCCTCGCCCTCCCCAAACTTTAATAGTTATTTTAAATTTAATATTTTAGAGGTATATAGAATTCGTAATAGCAGTTATTAATAAATAGACATACTTTTGAATTTTAAAAATGTTGAAAAGTACTTTGAATGTTTGTTTGTCACACAGCAGTCTCCACACCATACACATATAGACAATCGCAATAGTGATGTTCTTCTAAAATATTCATATCTTATCGATAGCAACGTAACACAAATGAATATTATGAAATAATTAAATTAAATCACTAATATTTCGGTCACGTACCAGACTATGGCCTGCAATATTCTTGATCTGTTTTAATTATTGAAAGATTCCATCATATAATATTATCAATTTTGGATATCTACAAAACATTATGGAGTGACTTTGTAGTTGTACTTTGGTAGATTTATATAAATATTAGAGTATGTGCAAGTTATTCTGAGTGTAAAAAACTATGAAACTATAATTTATTTTTTTGAAGACAGCTCTTATTTCATTTTAAATGAAATTTTTTAGAAATACTTAATTAAAAATCTGCCTTCTACACCCTCTTCAAATATATCAGTATTAAAACTTCAGATTTAAAATTAGTATCGTGTCTGCAAAAAGAATTATTTGAATGAAATAGCAACTATCGATAGTTTACTCAGTACATCACTCACGAAGAAACACGGGCCCACACCGTTGACAGGTGTTCACTCTATCATTATCACGCGTTGTGTGACAGTTCCGTCGCGATGTTTTTCCTTCTATTTTTATAGGACACAAATGTTACACGACAACTGTTTTCAATTTTCACTTGTTGTATTCAAAACTCAACAGAATTTTTAAAATAATAGTTATTGGTGGTTTTTTTTTAAATTTTAAAAAAGCTTTTTCCTTGTTATTTTGAGGTCACCAAATTAGGTCGGTCGGTTTAATTAAAAAATCCTTAAAGCTCCTGATAAATTTTCTTTGTAGCAAACAAAAAAAAAATTATCAGAGAACTTAAAGGCCATCTTAACCTTTTATTCCACAAGTTGAATATACACATTGTTGTCCAAATTGTGTTATATTTTACAGATCGGTGAAACAAATCTGATATCATAATATGTACTTTTGATAATCAACTGTGTCTTATACAAGATTTAGATATATTTTGTATTTTTTATTAACTAGCTGTAGAAAACTCAAGAATACTTCCGACAATTATGTAAATTCCTTGGCTACTAGGCTACAGAGTCAATCTTTCTACTCTGAAGATAGAAGTCATGTAACTAAGCCTATTTCTTTTTATTTTATAACTTCAATAACAGCGCTTCAGAAAAATATCCTCAATAACTATAAAAGTTACTTAGAATTTTTTAAAGTTTCCGTTTGAGAAAAACAGGTAGGAACAGTTTTAAAAGTACTCAGTCCAATTCCAGATTTCTCGCTCCTGGAGTGAACTTTATCTAACAGCTGATTGCGACCGGGAAGTATCGTTACGCTCTTTTCTTCCCTTATCTATCGGACTTCGAAGTTATTTCAGCTCGAACAAACATAACTTTTTGTAACACTGTTTTTATTTTGCTGCGTTGTTCGAACGTTCATACGTTTGCGATTTTATTTCATATTTTATTTATAAACAAAAAATAAGTATTAAAACAGTTTACAAATTTATATATACCTTAGTAGATTAAAAGCGTCATGAATTATCGCTTTGAATGTTCGTGTTCATGCCTTTGCGATACTTTATTTAATATTTAATTCAAAGGTATACAAATAACAGGTGTGAAAATGTAGTCTTAAAAATTACAATAGTTACAGAATTAATCAATACTAACTAAAATGCAGCGTTTTCAAACCACTTTTTTTCTAAGTTTATCATTCTACTGAGTAAGTGATATTTAAAACTTAAATTAAAAAGCCCAATCTAAAAGGTTATCTTGTAAAGTGTACCGATTGAGGTATAGTGTTCCTGAACCAAAAAAAAAAAAGAAACAAGTAACAATTGTTAATTTGCCGCTAAATAGGCAGCCGCCTTTGACAAATAGACGTAAATTGCTAGCAATAATTAAAAATATAAAAATTAAGTTATACATTTAATGAAACACGAGCTAATGCCCTCATTCGTTCAGCAAACTTTAAATAAGATTCAAGTAGTGTCCTTTGTTCTATTGTTCTGTTTCGCGAACAAAGCCCATTCATTGCTCAAATGCATTTCAAATGCACGAAAATGCAGGTGACGTTTCACTTGAAGTTGACTTCAAACAGTAAACAGGATGACATTTGCATCTAGACGGTCGGACTTCGACTTGAAACGAAATTGCATATGTTCAAATAGTTCGTACATAAATAAATAGACCACTAATAATATGCATGTGAAAGTGTGTTTGTTTAACGGAGCAATTAGTGTGATTTTTATGTGGAGAAAGGCTGGAGAATTACATTCCCCCATCCCCCTAATTTGTGAAAAACTACACTAAAATCGGTCCATTAGAACCACGATAGTACACACATGGACATCGACGTCAAACAACGACAAGACGTCATTTAAGAAATTTTTAAAATCGCACTAACTGAGCTGGATTCCATTTTTAGTTCGTCTCTAAGACTTGTTCTATGACATTCTATGACTCAACAATTTTTTTATATCATTAAATACATAAAAATCCAAACCCTTGGCCTTTCTGAAAATAAATATAAAACTACAAAGAAGAACTAGCTCTTATTTATTATTTGGTGTATTCGAGATGAGATGTTAAAAAAATTTTTTATTATTTACGAAAGTTCTAGTTTTATTGTCATGAAATTCTAAAAAAACAATAGATTATAAAGAAAGGTATTGTATAGGAAAGATATTTCATTTCAATTTTTCATAAAAGCTTTTCAAAAATCACTAATATTAAAGAAGAAAATATTAAAATAATTCTTTCTCCGCCTTACTCAGGTTAGTAATTCGAAGTAGCGTAGAACGTAAGACGATTACAATCCTACTTTCTAATATCATAAAGTAAGGCTAGTCACGACCTAAAAAGGCCAATAAAGGTTTATGGAGAAGAATAATTGAAAATCGATAAAACATTTCGGTATTCCGATCACATAGTCAAAAATAACGTTATGTCCACGAATCCAATTCAACAGTTTTAAATTGAAAATGGAATTGAAATTATTTGTGAATGTCAAATCAAAAGTATTGCGTTCGAAAAAACTAGCCAAGTTCGAGTTGGATTTCACGAAGTGTTCCTTACCTTACCACACCTTAAAAAAAATTGATTTTTCAGTTTGTTGAATAGAAGGCCTCCTTAAATATTTAATTTCGTTTTAGTGAAAATTTGAAATAATATGTGAAAATTTCAGTTGCTTAACTATTAAGGTTCATATTCAATCCTGGTAACAGACAGACGGATAGCAGAGTTTTAGCAATGTTAGATTGTCACATACAATAGAATATAGTATTTTACATAAATACCACCAACCCATAGGAACGCTGTGTTGCTATGGTGTTTTTAAAGGTGTCAATATACATAGTTAATTCCCTTCTCTTCTTAACATATATTTCTTTAAAATTACTACTTATTAATGTAGTTTATTTGACAATTAATATTTATGAATAAAAGAATGAATGCAACTTTGAGTTTGAGTTTGAAATAGGTACACTTAATAAATGGTTTTACAGAATATCTTCAGTTCAGCGCCATCGTCAATAACATGCAGATATTAGGAAATGTTAGGGAGACAATAATGTCAGACAGTAATGGATACAATTTTTTACTATTGATAATATTAAAGCTGAAAAATTCTTGAACTGTGTAGAAGCTACTATCATTAAGTCAGTCAATCAAAGTTACATATATCATTTATGTTATTAAGTAAACGAAGCAAGCTTACACTATCCATAACCATTACATTTATGTGGTACACTTTATGGAAAATCTATAATATTATATTTATAGATTTGGAGTTTAATTACATTTTTATACAAGTTATAATATCTCTGTTACTTTATATACAGACTTATAGAATTTAGAGAAAGAAACAAATAAATAGCCTTTAGGTGTATGATATTTAAAAACACGTCCCAAAAATTGTTTTTCTTTTTATTTGAGTACATTGATAGACAAAACATTTTACCTATTAAATAATAGCGAAAGTTCACTGACTGACTGACTCACTTATCACGAAATCACAGAAACTACTAGGGGTCTTAAATTTTGCATCCTTTTAGATCCTAGTTGTAGTTCTCGTTAAGATGGGATTATGCAAATTTTCAGAAGAGAATTATAGAGCGCTAGAGTCGCCGCGGCTAAAAGTTTTATATAAATAAAATGGAAAAGAATTTATAAAATCTTCAATACGTATTCGCAAAAAATGCCAAAAATAAATACATTTTAGACAATTTCAGCTCGGCTCATCAGATCTGCCGATACCCCCGGGAATTTGAAGTAGCTGTTCCGGTAACAAATGATATGCTGCTCTAAAATTACCTTCAACGAAATTTCAACAAAATTTGTGTTTAAAACGATAAAAGGTAAAATAAATATTGTTGATCTTAAAAAAATAGAAGAAAATTATTAATAAACATCCATTTCTGGTACAAACAATATTTTCTACTTTTGTAAGTTTTCATTTTTGACATCTATTTAAAAGAAATAAGGTAAACTAAGTGAGATATTTTGCCCAAGAAAGTGTGAATGTATAACTAAATTTCAACTTGACATTGCCCATTAGAAAGTTAAGATAAACTTCAGTGCTGGTCTGGGAGTGAAACAAATACTTAGAATATGTATATATACTTATGAATAGTACTTGCGTGATGCGCGTACAAATATACAGACGGACAAATAAAAATTCAAGAAAAACCGTTTTGGCTTATATATAGATACCTCCCTTCTTTTCTCTCTTTAATATCTCCCGTGTTTAAACATACTTAGCTCGTTTACAATTTTATATGTACGTACACACATATCTTCATGATCTTATAGATCTCCATTTCACCAGACGTGATGTTGTATCACACATATCACCATCAAAACAAGTATTTGAACCTAGGCTTTGTTGTTGGCTAGGAGTATACAAAATATTATCTGTACAATACAATTTGTTAAGCATAAACGGTCAATAAGTTTGAAATATATTAAGATTGGAAGCCAGCTATAGTACTTGAGAATATTGTTATTATATTTATTCAACATGCTCGCAACGATATCAACTCATACACCACACTATATGAGATTCTGCGGTTTATATTTACAGTGGATATGTAGTACCACGATATTGCAAAACAGATAGAGCTTTGCATTGGTCTTTGTATGTATTGTCGGTATCATTTTTTGAACAAATATTTACTTTTTAATCATTAAAATTGAATATTTGTCTTTATTTTTTGAAATTGGGTGCATTTTTTGTGGCTGCAAGCAGAATCACGTGTTTTAGCTCTTTCGCTTGATTGACTTTTCCAATTTACGCAGTTGGCATATTAGGTTACTTTTAAAGAATATATAAAGAAACAAATTTAAACATTACATAAATTAGTTTTCTTACATGGGTGAACACTATACCGAAGAAATAAAATTATTTATAGTGAAACTTATTTCCACACAGCACTCTCAATGAGTATTTCAAGTACTGTTCTCGAAATCGTATATTTCAATTTAAATTAACTCTTTTATTTGGTTTCATAATTCAATAAGAGCAACTGTTTGCAGTTAGTTGGATGCATTAATTTTGATATGTATTTCTGTGAAATTAAATTTGATTTGATTATTTCACAATACTTACCTAGCGAGTCAATGAACTTGTAAGTTGACTTTCAAGATACAAGTAGCATTGAATTTCGTCATTGACTCAAGTAAATAGATATTTATATTACGTATTAAAATTTTTAAATTAAAAATAAAATTAACAAAATTCAATAATTATTGCCATTCATATGAATCGTTTCTCTCAAAAAAATCAATCGCTTCTTCCGTGATGTATTAAGACCTTTTTTTTTGTCAGATGGAGGCAAACGAGCATTTAAGTGATCACAGAAGCGTTGCCGGTCTGTAAAAAACCTCCGCCCTCCCCATTTGGGGAGGGCGGAGAAGTTGGGCCCCCCGGCTCTCCCACTCACCGGACAGAGCATGACGGCTGATAACCGCCACTCAGGCGCCGGCGGGAGGCGTACTTCCCCGGACGAGCCGGCCCATTCGTGCTACAGGCTAAATATAAGTCGGTAGCTGGCTCCACACCGCTACAAGTAGTGGCATCATACCACTACTAGTAGTGGCTCCATACCACTATAACCAATATAATTCTATTCTAATCCTTTGCTGAAATAAAAAGTTACATTACCGTGGTATACCTAAAACAGCACGTGAAATAATCCCTCAAACAATTTCTCAACAACATAACAATTAAGAGCAGGGCCGCTGTCTTGGCTGGCACGAGTCCGTCACAAACAGGGCCGGACGAAAACCGCGTGAAACGATGTGGTTGCGGTTGCGCAAACATTTATTTTACTAACGCCAAATGGGACGACGTTTTTCCACTGTATATTTCCTACCTCTGCCTTTTTGCAGCCTAACAATGGCTACAATTGTGATAAAGTCGTAACTATTGTAACACCTGCTTTACTTTAGGTTATTGACGTAAAAAGAACAGTCAGTATGTTCGATCAGATTTTGTTTTAGCCACAATTTGTCGAAAGTCTAGCAAATTTAGCATATATGGACAACAAATATTTAAACTATTCATTACAAATTTTCATTTATAAAAATGATGTGAGCCTCGAATTACGCTGTTCTTTTATTCATGTTTTTCATTCAAATACAGATGAGACCGTGATAATGTATTCTAGAAGTTTTATATTTATATATTATGCTCCACTATGTAAACAAATAATAAGTACTATTTTGATATACTATACACACATTTTAATATACTATACATGTGAAATAAGATCTCTTGGGATGGCACATGAAACGAAGTGGTTGCAGTTGCACAAACATTTATTTTAGAAACGCCAAATGAAATGATGTTTTCCTGTGTGTGTTTTCCTATCTGCCTTTTTGTAGCCTAACAACGACTACAAATTTTGTCATAAACTTGAACCTATTGTCTAGCTTTGCTTTGCTAAGCTAGACAATAGGTCAGGTTAGCTAGCTTTGCCCTAGAATGCCAAGTCCAAAAATAAAATACAGGTACAAACCTCACTTTATTTCGTATTTGACTTGTTATTTTTATATTAATTTGGCCGACTAAATGGAGCGCATAGGAATATAGTACAAATAAAATTCATGTCCGCGACTCAGGAGATCCCGAGTTTAACCTCCGGTCAGGACAAGATGAAAAATTATATTTTCCTAATTAAATTGGGTCCTAGAGGATTGTCTATAGGTATATTATGTTTGTTATGAAATTTAATATTGTTGAGTAAACATATCCCAAAACACAAGTCTCGAAATAANNTGTCGCTTACTCAATCTGTGTGAGTTTTGTTTGATATATTTATTAAATTATCAAAGAGCTCCATTCATTTCATTTTCAGAAACTATATTGTTAACTAAATTTATTTCAGTTATTAAAAAACAATTCATTAAATCATTGAATCTTCTTCCTTGATTAAAATTTCCCGGCATAACTTTATATCAAGCACTTAGATAAATTAGGTAATTTGTTTTATATTATTTTGTCTAGTAACTAGCTACTTAGAGTGTATTGCCATTAGTATATATATGTACATCCCATTCAATTTAGTATAATGGCTTCTTCATCGAACCATTATGTTTCAATAATCTCTCAAATCACGATTTGTATTAGTGTATCCTGAATAAAATACCGTACACCGAATGTATTCATTACAATCCCAAAGAATAATACAAAAACATGAATTAATAATTTTTATTGTGCTTATATATATATATATATATAT
>JADGIL010006758.1:0-22241 GCA_020352625.1 Cactoblastis cactorum | reverse complement strand
CGGGTTTTGCAGCTAGTACTTAATACATTGGAAATAGCAACCAATTTGCAACGAATCTGATTAGCAACCATCGAATCGAAACAAAAGTTTTATTTCCGATAGCTTTCGGATGATTTTCATAACTATTTTTAGTATTACCATGCCATAGGATGAGTTGTTCTTTGTCCCAGACAATTTTAGTACAGTAATAACATTTTGTGTGTTGAAATTTTTTCCATTTGATTGATTTAAAAATATATTTGATAGTGGATTTCTAAAACCTGTAAAAATGACGTGGTGTAAGCTTGCTTTTAGGAAGACGAGGCAGATTGCTACAGCTTCAGGGCAATTATATTGGATTTACAAGTTTTCGATGTTCATAATAACAACATAATTTTATATCCGCCAAACTTTCTTCCCAGTCCATTTATTTTTTTTATTTTGATTGTCTAGAAATAGAAAGTAATTTCTACTTCTGTGTGTCCATTTTCTACATAAGCTGGATGTAGGCCTAATAGTAAGGCAGGTCCCTAAAAGTGGAGCTGTGTGGAGCCGCAGAGCTCGGCTGAGAATACAGTTTCCATTGAAGATGTCATATTTAAGCAATACCATTGGTCAAGTTTTGGGAGTCACTGCTCAGCGTAATACGCAGTTTAAATAAAAGATAGATTTTTATTTGATTCATATTGTTCACGGTGATCTGACGAAACACCTTCCTTTCCTTTTCCGTAGTCAATGTTTTCAGCGAAAGCGAATTAGTTTAAGTTTTAGCTAGCTTATGCCCGCGGTAGTCACTCTGTGTAAAATCCATCGTTAATTAGATAGTCCAGCTTTGCCATCAGGCTGGGTTTACCCGGATTTCTCCCAATTGCTTGCAATTGGCTGACCGGCGGCATTTTTAGGGGGTTTCAAACCCTGATTCCGTGGGAGTTTTGTAAAATTACTTTCGAGCACTCACCTACGTCCCAATAGGAACTCACAAGCAAAAATTTAAAACCTCAAGCATTTGTAGTTTCTGCGATTTCGTGATGAGTAAATCAGTTAGTAACCTTTCGTTTTTTTTTATAAAAGGAGGGAGGTTTTTATATGTACATATTTATAATTATAATAACTACTAAAATTGTTTTTAACTATAACGAATAAGGCTCATCGCGAATTAGATTACAGCTGTCCTAACGAGGCCTCGCCAACTGGGACGCACGTTGTATACGTTATGCCATATAACGGTTGTCAGCAAATGGTTTGATCGCTTCAAAGCAAGCTAGCTGCAAAGACCAACTCATATTTTGAGGTTTTTTATTTAAGTTGATCTGATTTTAGCTAAATCAAAATCTTCAATGAAAAAAATAAATCTTCAAAGGATTTGTATCACATCTTTTCAGTTTTTGGTACAAATATCAACTTACAAACTGCTATAGATTGAGATTCTTTGAATACATGACATTTAAATATTTGGATATGATGGCTGGACGTCAAGTAACTAAATTTTTAGTAAATTTTTCTGATCACTTAGAATTATTTAGACTGGAAAGTCGGATTGCAGTTACATTTTTTAAGTAATTCACTAGAATATAAAACACTACATTCCAGAATGGTTTCGGTGGATACAAAAAGCGAAGGCCTTTGGCCAGCCGTGGCTCTTAAAATAGGCTAATAAAAGAAATACTTGCGAACAAATAGATAACAGATCGATGTTAAATTTCAACCATAAACTTGGTAGGAAGTATGTGACAAGAAAAGGTACGGAAAAGTATGAATTTCATGAAGCATTATGACTACATGTATGTATGTAGATTGGGTCAAAAACAATCGACATATTTTAGTACAATCTCTCCCAGACTATTTTATAATTATTTGGCAAAACTATTCGCAACTCCTCTTAGTTAGAAATATACTGTACACTTCATAGTTGGATTTTACTGTGCCTTCTACTAAATACTAAAATTAAAAACGTACTAATTTAATACGGTTTAATTATATAATTTTATATACTTTAAATGCTGCTAAGCGTGGCCTTCGAGTCTCCCAGCTCTTAGCTCTGTCTAGCCCGTAAGAGATTAAGAAATTATTCTATACTCCAGTACAGTTATCGCCAATTATTAGTAATTAAAAAACGATAAATATTTAGGTGTACAAATCATTAATTATATTTGGAAAATGTCCTAAATACTTTTTTAACGTGTGGAAAGACCTTCGTCGCATCCATCCGACCAAAGGGAAGCCGGATAGGTATGTGAGACTCGAACCCACCAAAACCACACGGTGTCAATCGCCTACTGCTTATGCCGGGACCGTATGCTTTTCGCTGTACCAAATATAGTTCCTTAGTTTCTTTGAGTTTTATTTAAACGTACCATACACCATACATTCAAACGTACCCACAAAAATAATTTAGATACCGGTAGCCAATAAATATATTTACCATCTGTACGTTTCCCAGTAATGGGATCTGCTTCCATCACCATTTCAGAAAAAATCTGGAAGGCAAATAAAAAAGTTATAATAAAATTTAAACAGCCTATTTAAGGTTTAATAAATAAAATGTTTATAGCTCTAATACAGCCTTTCCCAAAGTGGGCGATAACGACCCCTCGTGGGAGAAAAAAAGGGGGACGGTAAGAGACCCAGAAAAAAAATGAGGAAGTTGTGTAGAATAATGGTTTTTAAGTAGGTGAACAAAGGGGGCGCTAAAAAATAATTTATTCTCAAAGTGAGCAATACCATAAGACAAATGAGTACATTTTTAATAAAAAGAATTTTTATCTAAGACGGAGGCAAACGAGAAGGCGGGTCGCGTGATGTTAAGTGATCACCGCCGCCCATAGACATCTGCAACGCCCGCGGATTTATATGCTCTTTTCTTGAATATAAATTTGGATGGAAATTTTAAATTGTAATTTGTCCCTTCTGATTCATCCGTTTGACATGCCAACTGCGAATTTGCAATCACGTGACAATGCAATTTTTATAGTTTGAAACGACAGATCTTTGGCAGAAATGCCAAACGGCTAAAGTTCAATATTAAAAGGAGATAATTAAATGAATGACTAATGCCATCCACGTACGATAAACAACTAGAGTCGCAATCGCGCTAAAAAGTGTCCTCGGCAAAATACTGCTTATCTTATATACATATAATAAAATTGTAACTGAGCTATGTCTGTACATGGGTGATTTTTATGAATTAAATATGGGGCTCTTTATAAGGCCTGTAGAAGCCAAAACTATTGTTTTTTGTACGCGCATCACACAAAATCTACCGAACAGATCTGGATGAAATTTGGCACAGCGATGGACGATGACCTAGAATAAAAGATAGGCTACTTTTTATCTCGGAAAAATATACGGTTCCCGAGGGGTATATTTTTTTTACCGAGCAACGCGCTGATAACATAATATAGGTCGGACGAAGTCGCGGGCATTTGCTAGTGCATGAATAAAATCGAAATACCAATGACTGTGATTTCTTACACATCGATAGTGACGCGATACGATTTATTTTTGTCGGGTGCTACGCAGTTTGTTATTGTTTTGACCACGTTTTGTGCAAAGTAATGAGAGTACAAATGTGGAAACTATTTTGTTATTTAGCATTTTAGAATAAAGGGGCGTTCGCTGTCAATCTTCTTATGAATATGAGATACCGACTTGCTTATGCGCTAAATTTTAACACCTCAACCATTTAGTTATTTCTGAGCAATTTAGCTATTTCTGTCAGACAAACAGACGTTCGAAAGGACTACTAAATAAGAATATTATCCATATTGTTTACTAGTCTTTCTTTTGATAAAAAGTGGCAATCGTACACAGTCAACAGTCTAGTTACTCTGCACGGGTCTCTACATTGTAGTACAGTGGTTAATTTGCAGTAAATTTGGGTAGGTTAATGTGCTGTTAATCCTATTTAATTTGATGTCACAATTTCTCTACACATGACATGAGCAGTGACAATGAAAAAGAACGGGCGATCTTTCTGTGCTATCAATATTTTATGACTATAATAAACCTATGATATTAACCTGTTTTCGGGACTAATTCATGTGTCAAAAAGCTTTTTAGTGGGGAAATGACGTTTCTCTTCGTCTAATGACTGTATTATTTCGCTAATTACCAATGATTTCAATATGTTACGTGGATGGAGTTTCCTGGTCTTTATTTCGATTATTTAACCTACACTGTATGATATTACAAAAGCCTTTTAAAACATCGCTCTTTGTCATATTTACAGATTACGTCATGTTTACGTAAAACGCTTACGTGGTAGTGGTATGAGCCTGCTGCATGCTTTTTTAGCCTGCAGCATGAATGGGCCGACTCGTCTGGGGCAGTACCACACTCCCACAGAAGACCGACGCCTGAATGGCGGTTATCAGCCGCCATGCTCCGTCCGGGGAGGGCGAGGGCTTTTTAAAGGCCAGCAACGCTTCTGTAACCCCGCGGGTGTTGCAGTTGTCTAGGCGGCGGTGATCACTTAACATCACGTGACCCGCGTGCTCGTTTGCCTCTCTCTTACAGAAAAAAACCTTAGTATAATCTATAAATGTTACAATAAAAGCTAAATACGCGGTGAACCTAAAAGAATTTATAATAAAGATGAAATGCTCTACAAATAACACAAGAATTCGGAAATATCCCAGCAATAAGTACATGAACGGCGCCACCTCACCGTAACCAACGGTTTATCATAATAAATATCGTTATGAAATACGAATAGTCTTGATAATGAGGACTGGCGCAAACGCATTAGCACTGTTATCTATACATATAATAAAATTGTAACCGAGCTATGTCTGTACATAAAAGATATTTAAGAAAAAAATATATACAGGCTCTTTATAGGGCCTATAGAAGCCAAATCTGTTATTTTTAGATTTTTTGTCTGTCTGTCTGTATGTTTGTACTCGCATCACACAAAAACTACCGAACAGATCTGGATAAAATTTGGCACAGCGATGGACTATGACCTAGATTAAAAGATAGATACTTTTTATCTCGGGAAAATGTACGGTTCCCGAGGGATACAATTTATTGTAACCGAACAAGGGGCTGACAAGATATGAGAGTATGCATTGGTCGGACGAAGTCGAGGGCATTAGCTAGTGATATATATATTAATATATATACATTTCTTATTTAACCTTCTCAATCTGTTCAATATTAATTATTTTGAATTAAGCCTAATTATAAACGACAATAACTAATTATAATTTACATAATCAATTGAATTTTTAGTGAATAATTTTCTATTTTTTGAGCTAAGTAGCAATTGTTTGTCATATATGCAGGGGGTTCAGGTTTATCTGTCCCCGAATGTTTATACAGAGTTGGGTCTAAGTCCAGATGTCATTTTTTGTATCATCAATAAAAACATCTATACTAATATTATAAAGAGGTAAAGTTTGTAACTTTGATTGTTTGTAAGGGCTAATCATCGGAAATACTGACCGATTAAGAGATTTTTTTCACAATTAGAAAGCTACACTATTCAGGAGAACTATCGGCTATATTTTAATAAATAATAATAAATGGGCACGGGTCCAATAGTCTATAAATATAATAAAACTGTAACCGAGCTAAGTCAGTACATAAAAGATATTAAGTAAAAATGTGGGGGTATTTTTAAAACCTATAAGAGACAAATCGATTATTTTTAGATTTTTTGTCTGTCTGTCTATGTCTGTATGTTTGTACGCGCATTACGCAAAAACTTTTAGATTAATTTTGACGCGGTTTTCACAGTTATATTGGCGAAGTTCTAACTTAAAATATAGGTTTGTATTAAAATATTGACAATAGAAGTTACCCGCAGACGACGACGCGGGCATAAACTAGTTTTAAATTATTAATTATAACAATCATCATTATCCTGCGACAACCCAGATTAAGATACAACAGATGTATATAAACGTTCATAAAACATCACCAAACACCATATAATTAATCGCACTTTTTATTTTAATGTTTTCAAAAAAATAATTTTAAAAAATTCGCGCCCTTATTGTGAGAACTACTGCAGTCTTTTTTTTTTTTATTGATTGCTTTCACGCAGAGCCTTTATCCAGAAACAAGTAAAACGCAAGAAATTTAACGCGGAAATAAAATTGCTCCAGTCTTATTCTTCATTAAAAAAAACAAACAATATTTTAACAGCACACTTGTTTCTATTTTACTTATTGTAATGTTTCTCACATTATTACAAAAGTTACATAACATAGGAAAATTTATTCCACATCGAAATATATATCTATTAACTTAATAACAACTGATAAACTAGTGTGATAAATTAACAACTGCATCTATTAGAATAATGATAGATATGTCAATTACAATTAAAGACGAAGCAATGATGCTTGTCTTGTAAGTATAGACAGATAGGTATGTGATTTTCTGGGGGCAATTACTTTGAACCTCCCGTACCACATTATGGATAGTATAAAGAATAATTCCACGTATTTTTTAGAATACGATATCACGTTTTTATTCTTTACGGGGTACACAGAGTCAAAAGTCGTGAGACTCAAACGCCACCTTTAGTTAATTAGTGGACTATTTATAAAATGGAGATTTAGATATAGTAATAGTTTGCTAGCTCATCGCCTATATGTAGGACTAGCTAATGCCCGCGACTTCGTCCGCGTACATTACTTAGTACTACTACAATAAATTATATCCCTCGGGAACCGTACATTTTTCCGGGATAAACAGTAGCCTATATTTTATTCTAGGTCATCATCCATCGCTTTGCCAAATTTCATCCAGATCCGTTCGGTAGTTTTTGTGTGATGCGTGTACAAACATACAGACA
Organism: Cactoblastis cactorum; assembly: GCA_020352625.1. NCBI lineage: Eukaryota > Metazoa > Arthropoda > Insecta > Lepidoptera > Pyralidae > Cactoblastis > Cactoblastis cactorum. Next base: position 15,457 of record JADGIL010006758.1, on the reverse strand, counting down.
AAAATTCTAAAAACAATAGTTTTGGCTTCTATAGGCCCTATTTTTTTTTCTTAAATATCTCTCATTTACAGACATAGCTCAGTTACAATTTTATTATATGTAATGGATATTATATATCAATTAACTATATAGGAGCTGACTACTTGAAATAACTATATCTTATTCATATGGAGCTGATAGAAGTACTTAATTTATTTATCTACCCACCGCTTGTATTAGTATGTAAGCGCACTTACGTTTAACGTATTTACTAGGTATATTTTTTGCAATTTCTCATTGCATGTTAATGTTTTAATTCTTGAGAAATAAAGTTTTTAAAACCATACAGAACTTCATATTCTTATATAACTTATCCTGTTATATAAGAATATGAAGTTAAACATTAGCTTCTTGGTGGGTTTGTATTACTAACCATTACAATTAACTCTTAAAGTAGAGATTAATCTCTTGATAAGCGAATCTATTTAGAATTAATGTTATGGAATAATTGTATGGGTAATATTTAGGTAAGTATTTTATATTTACTGTCAACTATTGGATGGATAACATCGTAGTTTATTCAAAATTCTCTATATTAAAAGCTTATGTATGAGTCACACATATGCACCTTCTTTATTTTGGTCAAACTTTCTCGATCCTATTGGTTTCTATTTAAATTATTTGATGCATTGGCTTATTGGCTACGGATTGTTTGCCGAAATGAAAATAAGATTGAGAACAAAATGGATAATGTTTCAATTCAACTATCTTATACTTAGATAAAAATTGACCAAAATTCTTGGAGAGTCACATATATTGCGTGAGCCGTACAAAAAGCTTTCTCTGTTTGAAGCTCCTTCCTCTGTTAACTTATTATGAGAACAAATTTATATACCTATACCAAACAAAGAAGTTTGGTATAGTTAATGTTAGCAAATTTTAATAAAAATAAAACGCAATCATTTAGGCATAGAATTCATACAAAACCTAAATTTTTAATGAAATAATAATATAGAAAATCCATATTAGCATCTACACAGCAACATAGTATAAAATAAATTATGTTAAAGATAACAATATTCTGTTGTTTAAAAAAAACTTTGGACTTATGAGTTTCAAAAGAAATTACTGTCGTAATGATAATGTAATATTAAACACACAATTTGACATATAGGTCATATCAGACAAAACGAACACACTTCAGTGCAACGCTAACAGAAACTACGCGCGTCAACATAAATACCGACATCCGACAAATGAGCACAAAAACAGGTATCTAATGTCAATGAATTTAAAAAGAATCATAAGATAAAATTGAAACACAGTTCGCTTACTTATAGCAAAATCCTTTGGAGTTCCAAATTCAAACACGATAGCACGAAACGCGCGTTGTCAAACTTTGCACCGATTGTATAGACGACTACTCAATCGGAGGCACAACACGCGACTGGCCGCTACTACAACACCACAACCTCACACAACGTAGCCAGAAAAAGTTAACTTTCTAATTTCGAATTCGCGAACTGGACAGGTGTGGTGTGGAGACGTAGCAGTGACGTATACGACCATAGACTATAAAGGAGTATTAGGTTAGCAGGTCACCAAAATTGCTATGATTATTTTATAAGCCCACTAGTATATGCCCACGACATCGTCTTCATGTACTTTTGTCAATATCTCGGGTTCTAAGCGGCGCATCAAGAAGAAACCTACTTACGCTATACATTAAATTTAAACCTTCTTCGATGCAACTGTAAAACCTGCAAAATCCAAATAGCAGTTTTTTGCATGATGCACATACATATTTACAGACCGACCAAATATTTGAAAAAATATCTTTTTGCCTTATAGATCCTAAAAACCCCATATAATATGTATGTATACTTATGTTTTTCTCCTTAATGTCTTCCATGTACTAACATAGCCCATTTACAGTTTTATAACATGTACCTATGTTTAAAATATAGAATAGATTGGAAGTGTCCGTCGTGTGAATTAACATTACCAAGCAAAGTAAAACTGAAATGTTTTTAATATTAGATTTTCAAAGTATAGGTAATATATATTATAATTCTATATATAACTGTACACAATTCACAATGGCTACATATAAAGGTTATTGAATTTACATTTAAATGCAAATCAAAGGTCTCCGATCCGTTCGACCTATATTTCAATATTGCATTTTTCAAAATAAGTGCTTATTCATCGCTTGTACAATGGAGAATATATACTAATACTGTCTACTCGTATATCTATCTTCAACGTTCACGTTGGTCTAGGGGTAAAGTCCTTGTCTCTCAACCAATAGGTCTCGGGTTAAAATCCTGGTCAGGTCATGGAAAATTGTCTTTTTCTGATTGGCCTGGGTCTTGGATAAGTATTTATCCATATATGTATTTTTTTATAAAATATAGTATCGTTGAGTTAGTATCCCATAATACAAGTCTCGAATTTAGTTTTGAGCGAATTTAATTCGTGTGATTTGTCATATACCTATATTTATTTATTATTATTTATATCTATACTTATATTAAAAAACAGAAAACAATACGATTCGAAAGCAATGAGTAAAAACTGATCCAATTTAATAAAAATATATTAATTTTCTCTCAAGACTCGAACCTTTGGAACGAATGGTCTGATTTCACTGTTATATTAATAAAGTTAATAGTCAATTTGTTTAGGAATATTTGCCGCACAATTCCCACGGGAATGGGAACAGAGCACGTGAAACCGACCGAACAACACATCCGACATGTGTCGGCTAGTTAAGAATATAACTTGGAATGTGACAGCCTGTATTTTTCCCGCGTAGATTTTAAATGTCATTTTAAACGGAAGGTTTTAAATGGGCTAGCAGTCTATTATTACATTTAAATGCCCATTCCATTTATAAGCCCACCATACTGCTAAGTATGGCCTTCGAAACTCACGACTCTTGGCTCTGTCTTCCCCGTTAAGGATCTGGATATGTTACTTTACCGGGTATGGTATTTAAATAAAATATATTGTAATGTTTTATTTAAAATCAATTGAAATACTCTACATTACTGTATTTGTAATACTTGTACATTTTTTTTACATTTCATATATATAATCTTAATATTTCTTTTCATTTCATCATAATAAAATATATTCATGGCAAAGAACAAATAAAAATAACTATAAATATGTTATCGCTCAATTTTAATACAATATACTGTGTTGAAATACTGATGGTGGTGTAGTGGTCTAAGTAGATATTAAAATGTTATGGCAAATAATTTGTATTCTGAGTTTTCGATATTTTATGATAGAATGTTTAATACCTGGTTTGAAAGTCAATAAAGGTGAGTATTTCATACCTACCTATATTCTTTTTAATCACAAGTTGTTAAACTTTTTGTAACTTTTATAAATAAACGATTTATTATCTGGTGAAGTTACTGATTTTTACACTGAGTGACTACTTTATCTTTGCAACCCAAAGGGTACACCAGAACTAGTCCTATAATTGATTTATACCGACGATTTTTGAATCCCACTGCTTAACGTGCCTTCCGAAGCCCGGAATCATATTTCTTTTCAGATAATCAAGTTATTCAAGCCTGCGGTATTCAAACCTAACATTTATATCCTAAAAATCCAATAAGATTATTTAGAACTCAAGTAAAATCACAATTTCAGTGGACAGAAATCTAATTCAAAAGCAACGACAAGACACTATTGATATGTGTCGTATGTTTTCTGAGAAAAATGGGAATTTGGAGGATGGACGCCGAGTGAACTCATTAAAGATTCCTTACCATGAGAAAGATAGGAGATCCCGTCGTGGAAAGCGGTCAGTGAACTATAATACAGCAGGAAGCGAGCTTGCAGATGCTAAAAGGGTGGAGAGCATTGTAGACAAACTATATGAGGATTTGGAGGAGAATGGAGAGAAAATCCCTTACCGAAGGAGAAATTTGGATACTCAGCGCGTAGGGGTAATGAGTAGATTTAGTCGCAATTTTTATAATGAATTAAGGAACTTCCTTCCATTAAAACAGACGCTATAACATTTAAAAGTTAAAAAAAACAACATAAAGATATATGTAAATATTTACAACAAGAACAAATAAAATATATGTATATCAAATACCTGTCAAGTGCGTTTTAAGCTCGCATAGAGGGGGTTCCTTAACAAATTCTACACTACATACGGTCGGTCTGTCTGTCTGTCACAAAATAAAAAGAGATCGGACAGTTAGACACGCAGGCATACGGATAGACACACGAGTGATTTACGTAATAAGGTTTCCTTTTTAACCTTTTGAAATACGAAACCCTAAAACCCTAAAAATTAGTTAAGGATAATTTTAATTTTGTCACGTAGAATTGCACGCGACGCAATTATGCAGCACAGCGCTGCGCAGCATACAACGTTGAAATATATGCAACATTACATGAAATAACTCACCAAAAACTGCAATTTAATGCTATTCCATTCCTATTTCTGCTGTTGTCATGTTTTTTTTATGAGTCATAATGCAAAGCCACACATAAAATTTGGTATTTTGTAGTCCATGTAGAGAAAGGAACTCGATAGCACAGTAGCGATGCGCAACTATCCATATCTATTTTATCCTATATCCTACTAATGTAATATTACAAATATGAAACTTTGTGAGGATGTATGTCTAGATGGACAAAACAAACATACATCCGATGTTTGTTACCCTTTCACGAAAAAATCTATTGGACGAATTTGGATGAAACTAAAGTAATGTAAACATTAATATAGGTTATACATCAGAATAACATAGGCTACAATTTTATTTAATTTTTGTCAGAATGTAACGATACATGTCAATTTAGTCGGAAGAATCTGCCCTCTGAGAGATATCTTGGTGTACGCTGCCTAAAGCATTGGAGTTACATAAAGATAATGTACTGTAGTAATGTTTGTCTGCTGGTATATACATATATAAAAGCGATAAACACTTACTCATCAAGAAATCTGAGAAACTACGAAGTCTTAAATTTTACATAGGATTTTTAGGATGTAAATGCTTGCTAAGACGGGATTATGCAAAATTTCGACAGGTTTTGGAATTACAAGACACGAGCGTAGTCGCGGTAAAAAGCTAGAAGTGCATATTTTCGTTTGTGCTGCAGTGCAATCGCACTTTCACGTATGTATGTCCCAAAGACCATTTCTATATTACAGAATCCATACAACAAATCTGGCCGTCGGTACCCGTTCGCCCCTGAACTGATATTGGGCCCAGAAGCCGCAGACATTGAAACACAAGTTGATAAGGGTGTTCAACCTGTTGAAGTGCGATGGCATAAGAAATGGATCAACGGAATTGTGCCTTTCTTCATTGATCCTAACACTTATGGTGAGATACAGCCTTCTGTACTAAATTTGCCATATTTTCATGTAACTATTATATAGAATTGTATGATACGTAACCTAATTGAAACTATACTAATAATATAAAGCGGAAGAGTTTGTTTGTTTGGTTAAACGCGATAATCTCAGAAACTACTGGTCCGTGTTAGAAAATTATTTCTCTGTTACATAATCCATTTACCCAGAAAGGTTGTAAACGACAGCAATTTGAGATGTATTTTTTATTTATTAGTACTGTAGTTGCTTTAGATCACTAGATTTTTTTATATTGCCTATTATATTTTGATTTCGTTTATAATTAGTTTCTGAAAATTAATATACTCCCAATTTTAAAATTGGTATTAATTAATTGATTATCAAAATTTTTACTAACCTTATCTAACTAATAAATGATTGAGCACATATCTACTTTGTCATCAAATACTAGGTCAGCTAAAAAAAAGGCTCATTTTTTATCATTCATATTTCATTCATAGACTCTTACCTACAAGAGAAGATAACCAAGGCTTTCGACTACTTTGAAAGAGCCACGTGCATTCGTCTGCAGCGACTGAAAGACAGGCCCACAGATAAGAAATCGCTAAAAGAAATTGAATGGTTGTACATCACGAATCCCCTGGGTATTAAGCAGTGCGTGCATAGCAATGCTATTAAGATCAATAAAGGAGTTCAGGTATGGAAAAATTTATTAAACGAGTTAGAAACGTAGCTTACTAAAGAGCTCGCTCGTTTTCATTTGGTAAAAATCTATAGAAAATCAATTTTTATAAGAAAATGTTTTAAAGCTGTTTTAAAGCTGAAGAGTGTGTTAGTTTGACTGAAAAAATATTCTGTGATGTGATGTATTTTACGAGCAAGGCTCCAGGCTACTTTATAACCAATAATTTCCACGAGAACGTGACCAGTGCAGTCGCCAGTGTATACATTTTTTAACAGAATGAGTTGCACTCTGTTTCTGCCAGGTGGCATAGTTTTGATTGCATACTTAATCTACAATGACTTACACGTATTTTTCATGAGAGAGGGAGGCAAACGAGCAGGCCGGCCACGTGATGTTAAGTGATAATCGCCGCCCATAGACCCCTGTCACAGAAACGTTGCCGGCCTTTAAAATACTTTTTACGTATATTTCTTACTCTTATTAATATTTTAGATGGTGGTATTAGGGTACGATTGTCTCTCAATGGGCGAAATAGTCCATGAGGTGATGCATATACTGGGATTCGCGCACGAGCACACTCGCCCAGACCGGGACCAACACATAACTGTGTTGTGGAATAATATTAAGCCCGGTAAGTTGATTATGCAATGACATTAGGTCCGTAAGCCAAGGAGGCCAAATTATTCTTATAAGATCTACTATGCCACAGTATTACACAATGCAAAATCATTTGCAACCTTATGTGGAGTAAGAATATTTAAAAATATTACAGTAAAAATTCTTTCAGTTGTGTGTGTTTCAATGAAAAATTTAAAGATTCTTTAATTACAGGTTATAAACACTATTTCGATATAAAAGAATTAGGCACGATTGTGAATTTACCCTACGATTATTCCAGTATTTTACATTACCCTCCAAGAGCCTTTTCAAGAAATGGCCAATACACCATACTATCTGACGTAAGTTACTATGATATGGTACTACAAAACATATTTTTATAGCTACATAAAGTGATGTCTTATCAGTTACGAGGTAGACAGAGCCAATAGTCGTGAGTCTCGAAGGGCACATGTTACTATCCCATCGCCTATGAAGTAAATCGTTTTAAGTCTTTCCCCCTTGATTGACATTTACAATCGCAGGACGCAGCTGGCAAATTTAATGTATTTCTTTCGGCCCTATACCAGCATGGAAGTGTAACTTCCTTATTAACGCATAACTTAAATTATAATAAGTTCTATGCTTTTTTATCATAATAACCATGATACTTACTAGATATATGGAAAGCAAATATTCGATAAATGTTTGATAAAAAAATATTAGGTGTGATTTCCTCTTTGCTAAACTTTTAATCGACGATCCGATAATCTATCGAATATCAAAAAATCCATACTTTACTTATATTGTAAAAATTTGAAGATTTAAAATATATATTTATGCTTTTTTTTTCAGAAAAATGAAGGAATAAAATTAGGACAACGGAAAGAGTTAAGTGAGCTGGATATTGAAAAAGTCACCTTGGTTTATGGCAACGAATGCGCTGAGCGGAACCAGAAATACCTTTTACAAACATGCCCTAGTGTTGTCAAACCCGCCACATCTAATAAATCAGCTACTAAATCCGAAATTGAAGACTATTTTAAAGATCGGTTGTGGCCTTATGGAGTCATTACCTTCCGAATTAAGGACGATGTCGAATTCAGTCAGTATTTTTTCAATATTTTTGACTAGAGGGACACATGTAGGTCTTCTAATATATCTGCTTATCTCCTAACCTTAATATTTATCATTCTATGCCATTTCTCGCGAATGAATCATGGGCAAAAGTTAGTGTGAATTAATAAAATTATTACTTAATAATATTAGTTTAAAAAAGGGGATATGTTCATATCTTTTATAGTTTAGTGTAGAGTTTGTTTGATTGAAGGTTTTTAAACATTTGATATGTAAGATCTTTTATAGTTTGGTGTAGTTTCTTTGTTTGATTGAACGCGGGCAATGCAGATGACTACGCGGAGCGGTTGATAATATATTAATAAATGAATTATGTGGAAGATATTTATCATCCTTGTCGATTTATTTAATTTTAAGGTGCCGAAGAAAAAGAAAATATCAAAGCAGTTTTTCGTCATATACAAAAAGAAACGTGCATTGAGTTTCTTGAAGTCTCCTCCAAAGACTCTAATGAATTTGACGGTGATAGTGATCAGAATGAAGATAAAATAGAACTTCTTAAAACCACTAACATTCTTACTGAAGATTCTACGAAAGCTCCCACAGAAACTTCATCAGAGGCTGAAAAAGCTCCTGAAATGACAGAAAATGGAGAATCAAAACCAGTAACAGATGTAAATAAGCAAGAGGATGAACAAGTGAGAAAACTGACCAAAGTGTATGATACTGATATTGTAAATAACGAAATCAGCCCCGGGAGTGAAGAAGTAGCACTGAGAAGTAATTACGTCATGAAGAATACTTCCCCGAGTCCAAAGCTGAAAAGAAATAAAAAAAAATTTGAGTGTAAGTTAAATGAGTGACATTAATATTTCAGAATAACTTTTTATTTCGATTGGTTTTCATTAACCAACGTTAGAAGTACGGCATCTATTACCAATTTCAATACTTTTCTTTTCTTTTCAAATTAATTTTATGAACGAATGACTAGCGCGTTAAAAATAACTATTTGTCTTAATAACTCGTTATCATATTCCTACCTTTTAGCTCTACATAATGTATTTAGTATTACTACTTGCAATGTTGTACTTGTTTTAAGAATTATCAGCTAAATTATATTAAATAGAATTTAACACTTAAATAAATTATATTAATTAGCCAAAACCAAGCGAAACTCGAGCCATCCAAAGCCAAGCCGATACAAGCATAGTCGTCGTTATGATGGAAGTAGCCGCCGTCATGCTGAGAACGTTCTGATTCTTACGCGATCTACCGATCCTGGGTGCAAATGTCCAAAACCGGGGATACAGGATGGAAATAAAGTAATATAATTTTTATATTCTTACTCTTCTTAAAGCATATCCTTCATTGCTAAGAGTCTAGAATACACTTTCCCCATTTTATAGACCTTCATAGTAAGCTGTACTTAATTATTTTATCAAGGCTTATATCGATTAATAAGTATACTACTTGCTATCTGATTGTATAATATCTCTATAGGAGCATTTTAATATTTATGTCTATTTAATTGACATAGCTTATGTTTTACTTTACAATTACATGAATCAATGAATCCAATTTGTATTTCAGGAAATAAAAATAAACGCGGACTGCTTTAACTCTGTAAACGATTTGCTTCATCTCTTCGTTCATGTACTGGGTTTGGATCATCAGCACAATATGCACGACCGAGACGATTATCTGAAGATATCTTGGGACATTCTTACACCAGGTCACAAAGTTTTATTCAATCATGGAAACCTTTTTATTTTACTGCCTCTATGATGTAATGGTCAAGGCATTTGCTTTTTGACGTAACTGTTGAATTAATACTATAAAATCAGTTATAAAATCAGATATTAATCAAAGTTAAGTCTTCAAAGTTGATGGGCAAAGTATGCAAATCTTTTCATTTTCCCTCATGTTAGTGCAATAAACTTTAGGTATTTTGATTCACAGATATGAAAGAAGAATTAGAAACCAAGCTACCGCCTGCAGCTTCGGTTGGCTTCCCCTACGACTACTTGAGCGTAATGCATTACCCGTGGCTACAAATCAAAGATGGGGTCGCAAACATTATGTATCCGGTTTGGGTAAGAATGTTCGACCTACCTACTTTTAGAAATTATTTTCTTTGTTATTAATTATGTTCGAATTCATGTGACAATAATAATATTATTCACTTGAATTCAAAAAGGGTGCAGAAACTGCAATTTACTTGTATCTGTACTTTTTATTTAAAAAAAATCTATTATTAAAACTAGAAATGTGATCATGTAGTTTTCGTCTCATATTTCTGAATGTTTCAATAGTGAATTTTAACACATCTTTCTTGTTGGCTTTGAATTGTGAGATTAAGGAATTGACTAGCAAGCAAGTTACCCAAAAACTTTGTTACCAATTTCTTTAGATAAAAAAATAAATAATATTGATTACAGAATGACGGCTGGGCGATGGGCCACTGGCAGGGATTAAGTTCTACGGACGTTCAGAAATTGAACCTACTCTACTTCCAGCAGTGCATGCTGAGAAAAAATCTGGAGAATAGCGATAAAAAAACGACGGAAAACCCACATGAAAATACATAAATGAAATCTAATTGATAATTTTATTTGCCTATATTCTCCACCTAACTACGGAGAGAAATACGTTTATTTTTTACTAGCAGAGCCGTGCCCGTACTTCATCGGGTATGAAAATATGGCCTATAGTACACCTGAATAGTGTATTTATAGCTTTCTCATTGTGAAAGAATTTTCATTATCGGTTAAATATTTCCGAAGATTAGCCCTTACTCACAAACAAAGTTACAAACTTTACCTCTTTATAATATTAGTATAGTAGTAAACCGGCATGTGGCCCACCTGATGGGAACTATGGACGCCCACTAAAGATTATCACACGCGCATTGCATTGCTTCCTTTTGAAGAATAAAGAACATGACGTCTTAACACCCATGTGAAGTCCATGTTTATGATATTATACACTCGTATAATTTCCTGTGCCGTTTTTATCTACATGGAGATTATAATTTTGAATTTTACAAAAAATTTCAATAGTTTCACCTGTCCCGATGTTAGTCTATAATCAAATCTTGCCAGTTAATATAATCCATTTCCCGGATCAAAACTTGTTTTGTGTAAATGAATCGCACTAGTATTCACAAAACGGTACGACAGTGGCAACATTAATACAACTAAATTTTTCATCCACATATAATAATCAGTGAAATAAATTATAACATGAGAGTCAAATAAACAAATAAAACATGCTAATGAAGTATTTGAAGAACATTTATTATTGACGCATTAAGTAAAAACCCTGAAAATTCTACAGTCGGATATCTACTCGTATGTTGAAACGTCACCAGGGCTTTCACCTTTCAGTGCCATTTTGCACGATTCGATCACTTGAGACATCTTTTTGATGTTACAAGACTGTCCGAAAACTATGCGAAGCTTCATTTTGTCCAGTGCTGATAATTCATCAGATGGTCCTAGTTTCATTTCAGGATCCTGTAACAAATTGAAAATTAGTTTTCTAGTTAAAATATTCTCGTCAATGTTCTCGCGTCTCGTTTCAAAAACTTATGCCAATCATAGTAAATATTTTCAGGCTGGCTGGCTAGGCTGGCTTCTCTCATGGACTTCCAAAACGACTGATTGGAAGCGGCCTGCATCCAGCGTCTATACGTCTTGCCTTTGGCAAATGCTTAGATTCGTTATCAAATTATTGAAACTCCTGCCTGCCTTTCTATCTATCTGTCTGTCACCAGGATGACTATAATTTTCGTTTAGTGATTTTTTCTCAACATGAATAATTCAGAATAGTATTTAGTTTAAAATAAAGGCTTATGTAATTTTTGAAAACAATAATTTGTTAGGAAACATCACCAAATCTTTTGGTACACAAACAGCGGTTTCTATTGCAATACCATTTGTTTTTCTGGTATACTTACCAAAGGAATGATAGTTGGAAGTCCGTTGCGGCTAAACTGTCTGTCGTGGAAGTGCATGATGCTCTGAGGGTCGTACTCCACTGGGTCGTCTTTGAAATACTTGTTAAATGATATTGTGAATAGATTGGTATACTCTGGAATTTATATCATCAACACAAATAAACAAAACTAGAGTGTATGTCTATAATTTAAAATATCTTTTTTTACTTTTCTAGCTACCCGTCTGTCCCAGGCAATTATTAAAATATCTTATCGAATTATAATGGAATTTCTCGGAGGATGTAAAAATTACAGATTCACAAGTAGGCTTCGTTTCACACATATATAGAGTACTTTAAAAAAAATTACGTTTAATAAATAGTAAGTTACGCTAAATTAACGCCAACGATAAATTATGAGTGTTAATTCTTCACTTCTACTTCCCTGATTAAGTTGAAAATGGATACATGTAGCAAATCATATAACACGATAATAACATGGTGACGTTGACAAGATGCTGCAGCCGGGACAGTCTGCTGAGTAGGTTCCAAAATCCTCGACAACTAACAGCAGATATTTAGGCTCATTTAAGAGGGCTCTATGAGGGGATAGATAAAAACCGAAGTACTTAAATAACGCAAAAAAGGGGTGTCATAAGTTTGATGTGTGCGTTTTGATGTATCGTGTCGGGGTTTGTTTTTTAATTTAATTACTCGTATTTATATCATAGACAGTTACTCGAGATGACTTATTTTGTATTTACTTACGGGGAAGTATGTTGTCCCACATAACACGTACGTTCATATCCCTTTTGGGGTGTGTGACCTCATCATAGAACCCTAGACCATGCATCAAGGTGTGAAGTATGTCCCTTTCTTGTAGACAGTCGTAGCCAAGAACGATTTCCTGTAAAACAAATGCCTTTTTAGGGTTCCGTACCCAAAGGGTAAACGGGACCCTATTACTACAACTCAGCTCTGTCTGCCTAACCGCCTGAAACCAAGCTGTATCTCATGAACCTATAATAGCAAGACAATTGGAATTTTCAGGGATGATATACATATTTCTGTTGCTGCTATAACAAAATATACTATAAAGAAAAGAAAATAATAATTAGGGAATTGGTAGGAACGTGATATCTTTACAGTTTTTTTATAGTTTGTGGTATGGAACCCTTCGTCTCGTACTTCTTTGTCTTTTTTATTCAATTTTTAAAATAAATCCTTTCATATTATACGTCGAACGATTGAAAAATTCGATTCATTATTTTTTTTTTACAATTTTCTTACTTCCTCTTCAAATATAAAATAAAATAAAAATTCGCTTATTACTTTTTAAGCGACTTAAAGAAAAGAAGGTTCTCAGTTTGACCTGTATGTACATACATATATTTATATGCTTGCGATTATCTCGCGTTAGGCTGAACCGTTTTGCATTTCGTTTGCAGAGGAATGTTGTCATACTTTTTGGCATTTTAACTGACTTAAAATAAATTAGGCTTATTGAAGGAGGTTCCCTTTTTATGAAAAGAAATTATGCATCTTTATACCCATTCCATCCTTTGACACAATGTATGTATATTATTTCTTTATACATTGTATAAAAAAAAACACCACATACCACATTTCTACTATAAGGCTTCTCTATAGGGAAATGCATGCACTGTCTCTCTTGTTTAGGGTTATTGATAACGATGAGAGCCTTGGCGAGGTCTCGCTCCTCTGACGATGGAATATTCTCGAATCTGAGGCAAGATACCATCTCTATCTTATTCATGACAGCTCGCACGCGATCTTCTAATAGCCAATCTGAAAATTCAAAAAGTAAGTACGTGTATTTTGGCTTTTTAACCGACTTCAAAAAAAGGAGATTTTCATTTTGACCGGTATGTATATAGCATTTTTGTCCGTGATTATCACGCGTTTGGCTAAAATGATTTTAATTTGATTTGCAGAAGAGTGTTTGTTATACTTAGGACAAGATTTTGGAATGTAACCGACTTTAAAAATGAGGTCTATTGAAAACTCCGTTTTTAAGAAAAGAAATTATCTCTATATATTTAAAAATCAAAAAATATACAAACCATAATGAGATGAATTAATATAATATTGGAAAGTTGGATATCCTTGGTTTGTGGCGGTTTCTTGAAGAAAATTCTTAAACTTAAATTGCGATGTAGGAGACGATGATACTGTAATAATGATAAATATTCTAATTACAACTATTCACAATAATTAGACTCGTACTTAGAGTATACATTTAAATTGAACTAGCTGTTCCCACAGCTCGGCTTTATTAGGAATTTTGGGATTTTTCAACCTTCAAAACCTTACCGGAACTTTACAAATATTTCAAGAGCAATATTAAATAAACCGATCAAGTAATTCTCTCTAAATCTACATACATATCACACAAATACCATCTAGACACAGATACATATTTGTCATAAATATAATTACTACACATACATATTGTTTTGGCTAAAATTCAGACCAATGGCCGGCAGGACGCTACAAACAAAAATAAATTATATTTATATACGTACCCAGTTGTGTTACAGCCATTTTTAATAATTGCCGTAATGCTACTGTGTACTCTGAAATATAATAATATTACATTTACATATATTCATTTAAGTTTATATGTAAGGAAAAATTTGAATTTTAATAACAAATAGCGAACTGGAAGTAAATGAGAACCAACGACAAATCATTAAAATATTTTAATGTTAAATAGTTAAACCACATAGAGAAGAAGATTTAAGAGAATTATATTGATCACATTATCAACTGCACGTGCCACGATAAGGAACTGGATCACCTCAAAAATTGATCATTTATAATCTAAGTAATGAAACGAGAAATACTACATTTCTCGTATAGAAGTATAAGTACTCATATAGAAGTATATAGGCATGTGCTGTAAGCAAAAAAAAAAGAACAATAAATGTTCGTATGAAATTACAAACATTTTTCATTAAAGGGCTTTGGATTTCAATCATAAATTTTTAAATCATATCATTATTAGATCAAACTCATACATAATACAACGCACATTTTACGGTTAGAACTTTTAACTTAAAAATTGGTGAATAGATAAACCGATTGAATAACTACGAGGTCTGCAATGTAATTTAATCCGAGCAATGCAACAAAAAAAAACCACACTAATCCGTTACTCCGTGTTGACGTAAAAGACGGACAAACANNTTTGTATGATTTGTCCCTATTTATTATTGTATTATTTATTAAACACACTCACATTTGTAATATTATATTAAGTGTGGAAGTATGGATAGCATTTGTAGCAACAGATAGTTTTGTAAAAGGAAAATGGTGGGAAACGACATTAAGCTAAGAAAACTTACAATAGACAGCTAAAATGTAACGAAAACTTACTTATGTCATCCTGTGATCTTAATGGCCACCAATCTTTGTAAATGAAAATAAATAATTAGCAAATTATCTGTTCTAGTAAATTTTCTTAAGGTGCAATTCAGCTTATTCGTGATTTTTCAATTCGCGATTGGTCCAATTAACGACTGGTCCAACCGCGATTAAAGGATTAAACTAAAAAAACTAATATTATAAATATAAGTATCAAGTGTAGTTATATCATAAAGTTGTTTACTGTTTTCTATTTTTTTTTTAATACTGCACATTATATTTTATAAATAATAAAATGACACAAGTTCTCTTTTTGTAATTTATGTTGTGGACTAATCGCGAATTGGACTTAACTTAGATCTTTTTTTTTTTTATGTCATAGGGAGGCAAACGAGCAGGCGGGTCCCAAGAGGTTAAGTGATCACCGCCGCCCCTAGACA
>JADGIL010006752.1:0-16922 GCA_020352625.1 Cactoblastis cactorum | reverse complement strand
GCAGAAAATTTTAGAGGAGGATTTTTGTTAGAAAATTGTTAATTATATATTTTATGATTATCTTTCTTATAACATCGCTTTGGCTTGTCTGTAATGGTGTTGTTAAGTTTCAAATAAATAAATAAATAAATAAATAAATAAACATAAAAAAAACCTTTTGGCTTGACGTCGTCGCGGGCGTCGGTGTTTTATGTTTGACGTTCGTGTGTGTGTGTCAGTCATTCTGCCTGTACAATATACATAGCTGCCAAACGGATAAACACATTCGGATAATTCTTTTTTTTTTTTTGTTATAGAGGTGATTTAATCAAGTGTTCTTAGCTATGTTTTAATCCCCGACGCAAAAAGAGGGAAAGTTGTCGTGTGTTTTGTAATAAAAAAATTTAAACAACTGAACCTTATACCTGTATGTGCAGCTCCAAGGGCAGCGGTCTAACGCTGGGGTGGAAGTTGAAGGACGCGTTGGCGTTGCATCCCAGCCACTGCGACACATCCCTGGCGTCCGCCAGGGGGAGCGACAGAGCCACGATGCGTATAGGCTTTCCTGTAAAATAAATATAAATATACAGGGACTTATAACACAAATTTTTGTTTAATATAATCAGATGTCTATTTGTTACTGTTTTTATTTTATTTTTAAACCTCCTTTGTTGTTCTAGCATATTTATATTCTAATTTTAGATAAATATTTAATTTATTCTGCTTATAGTATGACTAAAATTACCGATAATCATAAAAAAAAATAAGGAAATAAACCATGCGGAGATACAAATTTTATTTCGTTGGCTTTTTTTATATCTGGAGGGCGGGTATGTCTAGAGACACCTACGAGCACCGCACGGTGCACTCACCTGTCTGCGAAGCGATGTAGCGCATGCGCGAGCAGACCACCTCCAGAACCGGCCCCTCCTCCCCTCCCAGCAGCTGCAGAGCGTCCACGATGAACAGCGCCACACTCTGCACACTCTTGCGCACCTTCCACCTGAGAAATACATCAATCTGATTAGTTAATTCCGTCGTTATTAATTTATAAATTATAAAAGTTATTACGATTAAACAATTTACTCAACGACACGTTCCGTTAACTATTAAGTCGTTCCGTGATCGTTCCGAAATGTTAGTAATCTGTAGCTTAATTAAGATATAAGATATTTCTTAGATACTGCCTTTGAAGGTCTTATTTACTAAAAAAAAAATTTTATTTATTGGCACTATCTATACTAAAATTATAAAGAGGTAAAGTTTGTAACTTTGATCGATTGTTTGTAAGGGTTTGTATTTTATAATAATATCTATATATCTATTTACCTCCTGGACAAGACATCCCATTTCTCAGCGGTGGTGATGATAATCTGTCCTTTGTTCAGGAGCTTGTGGTCCGTCGCCGTCTCGCCAGTCAGTTGGACTACCTAAAAAGTTGTACGATATTATTACTTATTCACAGGTAGCGGTCTCCGGGCTCTAGAGCGTCACCACTAAGTGCTACCAAGATAACGTGAGGATATGTAGTAAGTTGTAGGTACTGATATACCTGTGACAGAAGATCTCGTTCTTCTAAAACTTAACTATTTGTGTATTTGCCGAAATAAAAGCAACAAAAATAAAAATGTGCTTGCGTGCGTGCTTGCGTACGCGCGTACGTGCGTGCATGAGCGGATGTGTGGGGAAGTTTTTCAATCATTTGAAGACAACCAAACATAACAAAACAATATTCTTATTTACAATAATAGTTATTACATTTCAAATCGCTGTCATACATAGAGGCCGCCACAACATGCGACAATATTAACTACTAGCTTTTCTCGCGGCCTCATTCGCGTGGATTTTGGTTTGTAACGTGTTTTACGTGCTTATTCATTACTGGATTTTGCCAGTCAGCTCTTTAAATTTAGTCTTATTCTGATTAATATGCTTGCGTAGTAATTATTCTCAAAATGCAACTTTTAATTTACATTATTTTTTAATACATAAAATGCCTTATAGGATAAAAACTTATATTTTTGTAGTACATTACATGCATGTGTGATCAACAGTGGAGCCAGCGTACGAACGAAAAGTTTTTCGGTAGCGCTTTTTTCCCGGATTACTTTAAGTGTTGATTAATCTGTTTTAAAACTAATTTATTTCAAATTTTTTGGTTATGTCGTATAATACATGTTGCGCCAACGATCGGCATGCAAAATAAATTTTATTCGAACTTACCTTAAGATTAAACTTGGTACCGAACTTATGATACCAATCAGCGAACACAATATCGGCTAGGGCGTCCTTAGGCAGCACATACACGGCGCGCGCCGCGGCGTTGCTCGACATCATCCTTAATAACGCGAGTTCAGCAATAACCGACTTGCCGGAGCCGGATGGGGCGCCAACGAACACGTTGTCGTCTGAATTGTATACCGCGTTGAAAACCTGAGGATTAAAGATTGATACTGCACGCACTATCGATAAAAGAACTTATTTAAATTCACTCGTTTACTTTCATTTATTTCACTTCACTTATCCATAATACATATTACAGATATCCAAGACCCACGATCATCAGAAACCATAATTTTTTTTAAACTTGACCTTACCGGGGTTCGAACCCGGGACCTCTTGTTTGAGAGACAAAAACTTTAGCCGCTTTTAGCGCTAACGAGCCCGTCATCACAGTACCTGGGTCTGCACTGGGTTGAACTGCGGAAACGCCTCGTTGTAGAGCTCCTCATATTTGGGGTTCCGTAGGGCGGAGATCGGCAGCGGTTGCAGGTCCAGCAGCTCGGTGGGGGGCAGGTTCTTCTCCGGAAGTATCAGGTGGCGGAACGAGACAGGCAGCTGGGTCTCGGCGCCTATCCATCTGTACATGATCCAGTTTATAAGTTTTACATATGCAGTCTAGCTGACCTGGCGAAGTACCACCATATTTTTCTTATATAAAACCTTATCCTGATAATAAGGAATCATCCAATTTGGTGCAGTGGTTCTAAATTTATACGCGCACAAAGTTGAAAATCGTATACAGCATAACATCACGTTAGATTTTCAATCTGTGTGAAAGCAATAAGGTTCTTAAGACGCCTATCAGATACCAGCCACATGAAGTACCGCAATGGCTGAATTTCGACCTTATTCCATTCATTTAAAATAATGTAAAATGCTAACATTTGAATGTCGAACACTAATTTCAGCCTTGTGTGAAAGGAATAGAGTTAAAAATACCAATAAATAGATACAGATACAGTATTATTTATTATTTAGATGGGGTAGACTGAGCCAAGAGTCACTGAAGCCACGCTTGACAAAATGGTGGGCTTATTGGTGTAATGGAGATTCAAAAATAGCGATATGTCGCTAACCAATCGCCTTTAAGAATTCCTGTTTCAAGATCTTTCCCTCGATTGACTTTTAAAATCTGCACGGGAGGAGTAGCAGCAGGTACAACCCATTTTTTTCTTTTGCTCACAGACCAGCATGGAAGACCAATAAATAGACATGTCACCTGTCAGACACCAGTCGCAGGAAGTACTGCGGTGGCAGCGGTTCGAATACTGGAACAAACAGCTTGACCTGATGTTCGTCTTTGCAGTACTTCTCTTTCAGAAGGAAGTACTCATGATGGAGCACCACTTCGCCGTCCACGTCCTCCACCAGGATCCAGAAGGCCTCCGATTGACCGTGGACCTGAGGAAAATAACAGTTATAAATAACCGTTGTTTTAACGTTACAAACATACATTGTAACCTTAAATCAAGACCAGAACTGACTAACGTTAACAGGGCCAGAACTGCTAATTTCTTTCAGCATTTCTTCTTAGCAGTGGTCGTTCCGAAATGCGGGTAGTCTATAGCTTGATGAAGATATGAATGTTGATTTATTTTGATGATTTATTTATTTATTATAAATATATACAAAATTGGTACTGGAGCCCTGTGCTAGGCCAAAGCTTGTGTTACAGGAACTCCATCCTTAAAATTGATGTTATATAATAAATAAAATATAATGTTTATTCAAAATTGACGTGAAAAAAGCGTTTTAAAGGTCAAATTTCTGAATAAATAAATATTTTGATTTTGAATTCCATAGAAGCTTTCGCGATATACTCAATGTTAAAAATACCTGTAGTTTTTACGTCTCGGTTTATCAAACATACATAGAAACTTTCACATTACAATGTCAGAAGGAAGTAGGAAAAGAGCGGCTACCAGTCACTGCTGCACGCGGCAAGGTACTGCTTTTTTTTTACTATGTGTTAGTTCAACTCCAGTATTGGGGTTATATAACAAATAGGTATAAAGATATGTGATAATGTATCCATCCATACTAATTTTACAATCATGAAAGTGTGTTTGTTTATCCGTCTTTCAATGTACTTGTATGACCTTTTTATGTGGACATATTTGAAGGACTGGAAAGTGACATAGGCTACTTTTTGTATTTCCCCACCCCCTAAAATTAACGCGAGCTAAGCCGCCAACAAAAGCTCTTTATAAAAAAGATCGTCCAAGACCCAGCTCGGTCAGAAGAAGACAAATTTTCATCATTTTCGATCTGACCGGGATTTGAGCCCCCGTCCTGTTGGTGAAGAGAAAAGGACTTTACCACTACGCCAAGCAACGAGGCCGTAAAACTAATCACCTTCTCATCCCACTGGAAGTCAGGCGTGATGGTGAGCTCCACACGGAGAGTGGACCTGGTGATGGGCTGGATGTGAGTGGACAGCTCCAGTTTGGGGAACTGTCGCACGTGTTTGTGTATCATCTTGCCCAGTTTTGGAGCCCTGACTAGCTCCCCGATCTCGTTGGGGCCCAACTCGTATAGTTTCTCCCACGGGAAGTTTTTCTTTTCCAATTTTTTGACCACCTAGAGAAGGAATTGGAATTAAATGTTGTATAAATTACTTTGATTATGCTAACGTAGGAATATAGATAGTGCTAACTTACAATCGCAATTAATACCCTAAAAAAGAGCCACCATGCAATGCACTGAAACCCTTAGCACTTGTAGATTTTGAGATATCATCATAAGACAGACATACAGCAAAGTATTATACATATATATGTATATACATACATATGTATAATATACTAGAGGCAAAACTTTGTTAGATGGCGTTCGATAAGGCGAAATCTTTTTTCATTGCATGAAAAACTTATGGTTATGGGTCAGTACTGGATTACAGTTCGTTTATTTGTTATATATGTATATTCCCTTCACAGAAAATACATGTATGTATATGCAACATACCTCCTCCGGCATTTTCCTGAATTGTCTGAGGGGCGACATGGACTGCCACATGCGTCTGTCCACCATTTTGCAAAGCGCCAGCGTCTTGTCTACCAGCTGGGCCCAGCCTGAAACAAAATCGAACATCAATACGTTAGTTTTTTAAGCGCCCCGACGCGAAAAAAGGGGTGTTATAAGTTTGACGTTGATGTGTATTTGTGTGCGTGCGGGCGTACGTACGTGCGGGTGTGCGTTTGTGCTGTCAAATATTTGGACCGATTACAACGCGGTTTTTACATTAGAAAGTCAGTTCCCTATATATTTATTTAATACTAGCTTTTGCCCGCAGCTTTGCTCGCGTGAAATTTGTTCGGCCACATTAAGTTTCGTGGCAGATCATTTCCGGGATAAAAAGTAGCCTATCTTTTATTCTAGATCATAGCCTATCCCTGTGCCAAATTTCATCCAGATCCGTTCGGTAATATTTGTGTGATGCGCGTACAAACATACAGACAGACGCGACAGATTGACAAAAATTCTAAAAACAGTCGTTTTGTCTTCTATAGATCCTATAAAGAGCCCCTATTTATATTTTTTAAATATCTCCCATGTACAGACATAGGTCAATTACAATTTTATTATATGTATAGATAGTAAGACATGGTCACCTCTATGCAGAACAATCTCGAATATAGCCCGCAGAAGCCTGGAGGCGCTCTGGGTGACGTAGACCATGTCTGCCATCAGCGCAAAGCCTTCCAGCTTCAGCTGCGAGATGTACGCTTGCAGCAGCACGTTTATTTTGGCTGACGGCTCCTCGATGCTCTCCTTAATAGGTATCGGCACCTAAAATACATAAACAATTAAACATACAGGATGCAATCAAACAAATATTTATTTATTAGCTAATGCCCGCGACTTCGTCCGATACCAATGGATACTATAAGGGCCCCTGACTTGATTACAATAAATTATAATATCAATAAATTAAATCAAATTATATAAAAAGTAGTCCTTCTTTTAATTTAGCTCATAGTCCATCTCTGTGCCAAATTTCACCCTGATTCGGTAGATTTTGTGTGATGCGCGTACAAACATACAGACAGACAGACAAAAATTCTAAAAACAATCGTTTTGGCTTCTATAGATTCTATAAAGAGCCCCTTCTATATCTCCTATGTACAGACATAGCTCAGTTACAATTTTATTATATGTATAGATTAATTTCAATATCATAGACTACACTACTAGTGGCTTGGCAAGGCTTAAGCGCAGCCAGTGTGTAGTCACCAATAATACTACATACATTACAATGTCATATTAAACAAAATCAAGAAATCTCACTCTTTCCATGAGCTTGTGAAGCTCAAGTTTCTCCTCCTCCCTCACAGTGACATGTTTGAACTCAGCGGACAGCGAGAACACCCTGAACAGCTCGATCTCGCCCAGGGTCGGTCGCAGCAGTTGGTTATACGCCTGCATCGTCTCGTACGTGCAATAGTAGTGAGAGGCGATGCGGCCCAACTCGGTTGGTTGAAAGTGGCCAGATTTCCGCTCGTATTTTATAAGCCCCGCTCTGTAAAACGAAAGTATTATTTAAACATTTCGTATTCAAATTTATTAATTATTACTACCATAATAAATGTAAGAATACATTCTTCCTCTGTCTGTCTGTCTACCTCTATGGGACAGAGGCGTGATCAGATCCCCTCCCCCCTTTCTTTCTTTATAAATAAGTACATACTTGTCTAGCAAGCAGGCGGCTGTGTGGACTAGATCAGCCCTATGCAGCTCTAGCAACGGATCATCTTGGATTTTCTCCGGGGAAATGCCATACAGCGCCGGCTGACGCAGCATCCTGATGTAGAGATACGTGTAACCTAGAAGAACAAATATATAAATATGAAAGTTTGTTTGGATACAAGTTGCTGGCACACAAGGTACGCTGCAAGTCTCCCAGCTAAAGAAGCCGTCTCTATGCTTACCCAGCCAGGTGACAGCATCACGCACGCTCTGCACGGAGCCTAGCACCACCTCCGCGTTCAGCATGTCCGGCAGCTTGGAGATCAGCTGTGATTCTATCGGCAGCTGCTGGTTAAGCAGCGATAGGTAGTATTGCAGCTCCGAGTGGTTCGTGATCAGGATACCTGCGGATTGGAGTATTTTTAATAATGTCAAACAAAAATAGGCTATCAAACAAAAATATGCAACATAATAGCTGCCGATGCCGATGTCGGCCAACATCTGCTGAACGTCAAGCGCGCCTAGCAACCTGTCACTATTTCTGAATCTCCATTCCACCAACACCAGTCTCGCAATTCTTGGCTCTGTCCACCCCGTAAGGGATAAAAGCGTGATAATGCGGGCACTCACCTTCGCCCTTGTCGTCGTACTGCGGTCGCCCGGCGCGGCCCAGCATCTGCAGCACGTCGAGCGCTCCGAGCTCCCCCCAGCGGCCCTTCTCCGGCGAGTACACCTGCGTGCCCTTCACGATCACCGTGTGCGCCGGCAGGTTCACCCCCCACGCTAGGGTCGCCGTCGACACCAACACCTGCCGAACACGTCACGACATGTCATTTTAGAAGACAATGCAGAATCTGCATTGTTAGGCGTCATCCTAATTGATAAAGATCGTACTAGTTTAAAATGCGATTTAATTGCACGACGAAATTATACACACCATTCATTTGCTGTGATTCATACATACATTCACTTGTCCTATTCATTCATTTCTCAGTCATTCACTCATTCACTAGTCCGAATATCATTCACTTATCTCTTAAATACTAAATACTACATATAAACTCGCCTGTATATGCCTGTCCGCGAATAAATCCTCGACCAAGGTTCTGTCCACCCTGCTCATGCCGGCGTGGTGGATGGCGAAGCCGTACGGCAGCAGTTCTCGAAGCTCAGGGTTCTTTACTTGCTCAGCTTCCGTGCGGAGGACCTCCATGCTTGCTGAACCTTCCCTAGTGAGCAAGGTAAAAAAAAAATATATACAAATCACACAGATTGAGTTAGCCCCAAAGTAAGTTCTAGAATTGTGTTATGGGATAGGATACTATATTTTATTTATATATATAAAAAAATATCAAAGACCCAGGCCAATCCGAAAAAGGTCATAGTCATTATTTCATCAATAACCTGATCGAACCCGGAGCCTCCTAAATAGCGGTCAGATACATTAACCATTACACCACAGAATCGTCAAAAAAAAATTAGGCACATACATCGACGATAGACGGCATTGTATTGTTAATTCGTAAAACTCGCTGTTCAGACTTTTTCCACGTTTAATGACCTAGTCCACAAACTGGTGTTTAATTATAGTCGTCGTTTGTAAGGGAAACTATATTTGGAGTTATGTGCAGTAAGACATATATTTATGTATTTAGGGTCACCGAAATAATTACAGCAATAAATAAAAATAGAATACCATATAGCTGACTGCAATGATATTTATATGAATACTTACCTTAAAAATTGTCCAAGCGTATCTTTTTCCAAGCACATGTCACGAATAGCGCGCGCGGTTTTGCCAGTCTCCTTACGCGAATGGACGAATACCAAGATCTGTAAACAAATATTACACAAATCATAGGGATGATGACTTGCTGAACAAATATTATAAGGATACCTATTGTGAAATAAATATAATTAAAGTACTCATTGATCATATATGCTACTTCTGCATTCTTAAATATTTTTATTGTAAACTAGCTTTAGACCGCGGCTTCGTTCGCGTCAAATTCGGGACGGTGGCAGAATAGAAAGAGCCAGATGATTCAATGTCACTCTCCAGCCCTTCAACTGATTCCATTATACAAAATCACACTAACCCGTTGCTTCCTTTTGATGTGAAAGATGGACGGACAAACAAACATACAAACTTTCTCATTTATAATATTAGTATGGATTTTGCTATGTAAAGAACGCTATTTGAAATCATGTTTTGGATGTTTATCTATATATGTGTTTATTTTAAAAAATTGTGTCGTTGAGTTGAACATCGAGAACAATCCATGAAAAGACATAATTCCTCCATCTCGACTTCACTTAACCGGGGATCGAACCCGGGACCTCCGTGTAGCGGACACACATGTTAACCATTACGCCAAGAAGGACGTCACTACATAATATTAATACCTGATTTCTCCCAGCGTGCTCCATAGCTTTTTCGTAAACAATATCGTTCATAACTTGGAACCTTTTGAGTGCTTTCTTCTCTGTCACACCTATATACTGTTGTTCCAATGCTACTGGTCTGAAATAAATAAACTTTGTATAAAAGTCAAAGTCAAAATATTTTTATACAAATAGACTAGAATCTAGCACTTTTGAATCGTCAATTTGTTCATTTTAATTTGATTCAGCAATTATTGACGTCAATAATTTTGCTACCACTTACAAAGCGCCAATGGAGAAGAAGTGGCAGTACAAACTCCTTTGCAGACGGAAAACAAACTCTATTGCAGTTTACTAGTTTTTACACGTGACTACACTCTCACCCCACGATTGTTAATCGCGTAGGTATTTTGATTTAGGATACATACGTCATCTGGCGTTTATATAAATCTATCGTAGGATTAGTTCTGGTTCATCCTTGGGATTGCAGAGGTCAGACGGTAGTCGCTCTGTGTAAAAACCTCACAAATCTCTTAGGTAGCGGACCCCAAGCGGGAATACGCTCAGATAATGAATATTTTATGACATTGTTGTATTATTATTTTTTCTTTACTTTATGGTTTGCAGTATTTTGTTACCTGAAAGAGTTGTCGAAGTAAAACAAGCCGTGTTCCGGCTTTACACGAAGGAACGCAGCAACGTCCGTATAGTTTGGCAGTGTAGCAGAGAGACCGACAAGTCGCACCTGAAATCCATTTATTATTATTATTTTATAATTTTTCACAAGAAATTTTTACATTGTAATTACATTATATGATAAAAATAATGAATAATTATAATATACATACTTAGTACATAAAAATTAATTTATACAAGTCAATCACAATAGGGTATTGGACAAGATATTAAAAAAAATTTTCATTATTATAAAATATATCTATAATTCTGCACCAACCTCCTTCTGCTCGCGCTATTATTTATAGTGAATAGTTTATATTAATTAGCAGTGGGATTACGTTGCTCCACAGCCCCTCCCCCATTGACTTCCTCCTGCGACTATTCGCGTTATTATTTCCAACTAGCTGACGCGGCGAACTTCGTACCACCATATTTTATAATTTTGTCCTTTTTTATAAATTTTCCTGACAATAAGATTCACATAAAAAAAGAATCTTCTAATTTGGTGCAAACGTTCTGAAGTTATGCGCGTACATATACTTCGGTGATTGATTTTTATTTACTGTGCGCTTGTCAAACCTGTTATGTGCATTTTAAGAACTTTTTAGGGCAGCAAAAACACTGTTTTTTTTTTTCGTAATTGTTTTTTTCAAATGACAGTCTTTGCATTCGACGTGTCGAAAAATCAATTCATTTATCAGGTTTGACAAGCGCACCGACGTTATATAGATGAAAACTTTGAACAATTCATCACAGCCCCCTCACCTCCTCCTGCGTGTGCTCCTGCGTGCGCAGCGTGCGCGCGACGAGCGCCTCGAGCACGGGCCCGCGCTCGTCGTGCAGCAGGTGCACCTCGTCCACGATCACCAGCCGCACCAGCCCCGTGAACGACCGCTCGCCGCCTGACGCACACACACAAACGTATACAGGGAAATACCGTTTGATCATGTACAAACATGTAATTAATTTCTTTTTGTACAACACAATGCAACAAAACATACTTAAAATACCCCTCCTATTGCGTCGGGAGTTAAAATCATAGCTAAGCTCACTCTCGATAAGTCACCTTTCTGATAAAAAAAGAATTATCCAACTCAGTTCCCCTGTATGATGCCACAGACAGAATGACACACACACACGTCAAACTTATGACACCCTGTTTTTTCGACGGGTGTTAATAAAACCGAACAAATACGGGTCGGATTATGAAAAACTAAATGTCACGTTTGTATTATATGAAAACAGAAATATAGCATCTGTGAAAATTTCAAGTCTAGCTATCATCACACTTCATGAAATAAAGCCTGATGACATACAGAGGAACAGCGAAATCTCAGTAATAGGGTCTAAAAATAGGAACCCTTAAAAAATAGATGATTTGATACTGATTGCAAAAAACCTTAGACTTAAACTTTATCTTCGCTTGGCGTACCCTAGCTTTTAACCGCGGTTTTCGAGAAGAGGTCCCGTGGGAATTTCGCAAAATCCCAACTAAACTAAACTAGCACTCTCGTCCTATAAGGAATTTAATCTCCCCAAGCAAAATTTTAGACACCTCACACTTTTAGTTTCTGAGGTTTAACAGTCTGACCTTTCGATTTTATTTACAAAGATGACATGTTTATTGCAGTTAACGTAAAATTATATATCACCTATGAGTAAGTCAGTCAGTCAAAAACCTTTCTTAGTCATATTACTGAATTTGAGACCACTCACCTTTCCTAGTAATGATGTCCCACTTCTCAGGTGTGCAGACTATGAGCTGTGTCGCTTCGATCTGCTCACGCGTGAGCTGATGGTCTCCCGTGAGCTCTGACACCTTCATGTTGTACGGAGCTAAGCGTTTGCTGAAGTTGCCCACCTGTGGACAAATTAATTGGAGAGATTATTATGCCCAGCGCCAATTGTTGGCAATTTCTCACCAAAACATGGTCACCTTTCTTAGGTAATGTACATGTTCTTGAATCGCGCACGTTGACTGATGCGTCGGCGCATTCCCTACTCATCTGCATGATGAGTCAGCCAATCTTTTGTTTCGCTTTTAAATATATAGACGACATTTTGATTGTGGTGGTGGATTGTGGAGTAGTTATTGTCACATAATATATTACTTATACTCATAGCCTTTCTTGAGTCATTATTAAATTAATAAATATATAGAGGAAATTCACACAGATTGAATTAGCTCCAAAGTAAGTTCGAGACTTGTGTTATGGGTTACTAACTCAACGATACAACAATAGATAAACATCCAAGACCAAGCCCAATCAGAAAAAGGTCATTTTTCTTCATGACCTGACCGGGGATCGAATCCGGGACCTTCTGAGTAGTGGTCCGATACGTTAACCGTTACACCACGTAGTTCGTCAAAAATTAGTGTCGTAGGTTCCTTACCATCTCCTGTACGAGCGAGCGCATGGGCGCCACGTAAATGATCTTGAAGTCGCGAACATTGACGGAGCCGTCGTCGTTAGTGTGCTTGCCCAGTTCCCGCAGGATGCACAGCAACGCCACGTTCGTCTTGCCGGCGCCCGTCGGAGCGCACACTAGCAAATTCTCGTCCGTCTCCAGCGCCGCCTTCGATATGCGACTCTGAAACATATATTTACGTTGAATAATGCCTAGAAAATGAATAAGATACATGAGGTCATTGACGTACAATAAACAAGACTCACAATCGCGCAAAAAAAGTGTCCCCGGCAAAACACTGTTCGTCGCTTATAAATGAGCAGACTTCAACTAGTCTCGTTAGTTTGACATAAGTTTCAACTTGCACACATAAAGACTTATTCAATTTACTTTTGACTTTTATTTCAAAACATACACGATTCTAAAAATTAAAACTTTGTCGCAAAAATCATAGTAGTTGTTTTTTTTATTGCAGTAAGGACGTTTTCTGTTTCATTTTTTTTATGACAAAGGGAGGCAATCGAGCAGGCAACGTGACCCGCCTGCTCGTTTGCCTCCCTGCATTTTGTTCGGAACTGTGAATCTATTTCTTTATTGTTGATCGAAGCATGCCAACTAGTCCAATTAGTGTTTATGGAGTTTAATAAACTTTTTATCTACCTATCTAACTCACCTGAATCCTGTTCAAAGTCTTGAACCCCTCGAACGCTGGCTGCACGTACTTCGGCAGCTTGTCAATCGCTACCAACGTCTCGTCTTCTTCAAAAGGCTTCGGCTTCAGCGCTGGTACGTGAACTTCTTCGTAGCCTGTTGATGACAAAAAATATAATAGGTAAAACATACATACATATATTTTACGTCTTATTCATTTTAAAAAAATCGTATCATAGTCTTCATTATTTGTATAATAATTTATGCAAATAAACTGGGCCCATAACCTGTTGAAATAAATCACTGAGATTCTATGTAATTACATTTATTATTGATAATTGGCTTTACAATTTGCACTTTACACATTAATATTTCACAGAGTAGAGAGAGAGAGAGAGTAACAAAGATAAAAAAATCAACAGGACATAACACATTTTTTAGTTCAACACTATTCGTACCTTTCCTCTGCTTGCGGAAAGAGCCGGGCGGCAGCTGGCAGCGCTTGTTGGCCATGAAGTGGGACCCCGCCGCGAACACTAACTCCTCCAGCGGCAGCATCGTGCGAGCGCCGCTGACCGCACCCGCGCCCGCCTCCGCGCCCCCTCCCGCTTCCGCTTTGTGACGCTTGCGCGGCACCACTGGTTGTTGTCCGCCCTAAACAATATATTTATTTTATAAATTGGTATTATAACACCCTGTTTTTTTTTGACTTTTGATTTTTGACTTGCCCAACTAGCAGCAAACTTTATTTTAATGTTTTTACGAACTTTTTTTAGTTTCACCTATCCCGTTGTCTGTAATGAAATTTCGCAAGCTAAAATGTCACCCACTTCCCAGTGTCCGATTGAGCTGAAATTTGACATGTATCTTTATTACCCGTGACAACGCATTATTATGACAAACGTGACCTGTTGGTGCACCCAGGATCGGCTCCCAATGAGAGACCTCCGTAACGGTTAACTGCACGGAATTGAAATTTGTATTTGTATCGTAAAGCTCGTGGCAAAAATATTATTTTTTTTGTAAAAAGAACTTGTTTGTAAATGATTAGTATCCAAAATGACATAATATATCTATATATGGTACATCTATATTATCTTAATGATAATTATTTATTAAATTAAAATATTAATCAACATCACAATTACTCGTACCTCGTCATCACCCTTTCCAGAGTCGAGTTGCGCCAATATCCGCTGCAGATGCGGCTGACGCGACATCTCCTCCCTTATGGCGGCTCGTTCGGCGTCCGATTGGGCAGATGCCAGCCTTATGCAGTATAGAACTAAAGGAAAAAGTAATAAAAATAAAGATAAACTTTATTATGTACATCTTCAAAATGCCGAGGCGAATTCCAACTAGAAGTGAGCTCAAATATATACTTCTATACTAATATTATAAAGAGGTAAAATTTTTAACTTTGATTATTTGTTTGTAAGGGCTAATCTTCGGAAATACTGAACCGATCACGAAAATTATTTCACAATCTGAAAGTACACTATTCAGGAGTGCTATATTTTAACACCCAAAAAGTGGGCATGGGCCGGCTAATAATATTATAAAGAAAGCTTTGTTTGAATTAATTAGGCTCTAAAACTATTGGATCGATTTGCAAAATTCTTTCACAATACCTTAGAAACTTTTTGTGATGAACATAGTCATTTTTATTAAACCCAAAATTATGTTGAGTTGAAAGAAAGAAAAAAAAAGTTTATTTCCACCATAAAAGCACAGTATTATAATAGTCGAGGAGACTGGAGCCTAAGCTAATGAAGAATGAATGAATGAGTGAACGAACGAACGAATTAATACCTGTATGCCGATGCTTGTTGAGCGTCTTGACGAAATCGAAGCAGTCATATCCGAGCAGCAACACTAGTCTATTCTCCAGGTCGCGGTCGTCCGCCGCCTCCGCCAATGCCTTCATCACCTCGCTCGCTTTCGCCTGTCAAATTACATCATAGATTTCGTTAACAGATATAATTATTTTCTTAATTAAAAAAAAGGGAGCCACCTTCAATACATCTCCCTTGCTTGAAGTCGGGTTAAACTATCAAAACCATTAGGAGATGGTTTTGGTATTGTGTAACAAATGCTTTTCTGTAAACCACATTAAAATCGGATTAGCCTAAAGCGAGATAAACGCGGAAAAACATATATAAAATACAAGTCAAACTGAGAATCTTCTTTCATTCTTACATTTTCTTCTGTTTCTCAGCATATTTGCATACACTGCTTAACATATGAGTATTGGATGAATTTCCACTCCGATCTTAATGAGCCTTACATAGAAATTTCAAATCTTGTATCTAGTGCCCGCATCTACGTCGCTACTTTATTTACCCAAATTCGAGCTGTTCACACCGCCATCTTGTGGTGAAAAATAAAATATTATCTCAACACGAGCCTTTTATTTTACACCTGTAATATTACATTACCTGTGACAACATAGCGTCAGGGAAGTGCCTGGAGAGACGTCGCTGCAGCCAATAGGCGTCAATGTCCATCGGGTGCAGCACGGCGTCGCGCCGCTTCTGCGACTGCTCTTCCGACAGCTGGAAACATAAAAGCGATGATGTCTTTATGTTTTACACTAGCAGCCCGCCCCGGCTTCGTATGGGTTTAATAAAAATTCCATAGCCTATGTTCATCACAGAAAAACTAGGATTCTACTGGTGAAAGAATTTTTCAAATTGGCCTATTCAATTCAAACAAAGCTTTCCTCATTATAATAGTAGAATAGATGAATACTAGCTTTTGCCCGTGGCTTCGCTGGCGTCAATTATAAGGAAGTGGGGGAATAGAAAGAGACAAAAAGTGGCCAATGGCGCTGACTAGCCCTGCAACTATCTCCACATAAAAAAACACACAGACGCCTCAAATGTGCTGACTGCGGATCTGTGTAAACTCTCTTCGTTTGTTTAAATATCAAATTCAAAGTATAACATTATTTTTAAAGTGGGAGCAGTTACAGTTTATTTACTAAATTCGGTTAATGTTTAACTTACATTAGCGTGTATCGCATTCTTTCTTCCTTCTCCGTCACTGTCCTCCCCACTACTCTCTTTCTCTTTCTCGTTGTCAGAACCTTCTCCATCTTCCTTGTCTTCTTCACGGACCTGAAAGAGCATGACCCTTTTTATATCCCAATATTCCCATTGAAAGCCATCTCTGGAATGCAGTTAGTGATGTAAATCAAAACACACATTTCACAATTTAGACGGGATAGCGCAGAAATGGTCTACACAGTAAAATAAAAACGTCATTTTGACTAACACAGTTTAAGTATACTAACAAACTTGTTACTTTAATAAACAAGTATTTTGCAAAAATTATATTTTTGGTACCAGCTTTTATCGTCACTAGCAACATCTGATGGCGTTACATGCGTGACACAACTGGTAATAAAGATAAATGGCAAAACTCAGCTCAATCTAACGCTGGGAAGTGGGTGAAATGTAGCTTGCAACATATGATTACAAACAACAGGACAGGTGAAATGAAATAAAAGCTTGTAATACATTTTTCATTCATTCATTCAAAAATTGAACTTCTTACCTCTCCGTAGGCATCCTCATCATCCTCTTCAGAAGACTCCTCAAACTGAACATTGATTCCGTAGGTCTCATCTATTTCTGTATTGCCCTCCATTGTACCACTTATGTTGAAGTCCGTGATTTTCTTGCCTGAAAATAAGTATATAATCTTAGTACGAGATACGTATTTGAAAAGACCTACACCCATCTGTTTATTGAATGAGACATATTTTTTATGAAAGATAATTCACAGAAGAATATGAATCACAAAACTTGTATAGTGGTATGGAGCCACTACTAGTAGTGGTATGGTGC
>JADGIL010006737.1:0-20850 GCA_020352625.1 Cactoblastis cactorum | reverse complement strand
CTGCCAAATCCACTTGTCGCGGTATTTTGATGAGAAGTCCCAAAATTTTTATAGCAATGGGATCATGTCCCTACCTACAAGATGGCAAAAGATTATCGAACAAAATGGTACATACATACTTTAGTTAAATGTCAATAAACAATATTAAAAAATGTTTTGAATTTTCTTAAAAAATGCGAAGGAACTTTTTCCCCGACCTATTATATAAAATTGATAACAACATTTTACTATTATAGTATTTATTTTCAAAAGAAATAAGAACCGATTATTATTAATATCCATGTTGTTTCACATTTTATTTCTAAGAATTTATCGACCTTCGACAACTTTTTTCCACAAATCCTCATTAAACTTTCAATGGATATCGAAGGGGGGGTTTTTGGAATATAGATTATTTCAAAAATCCAATAAAATCAATGAAAACTCTCATTCGGGACCAACATACTCTGGTAATTCCTATTGAAACCCACAAAAGATAAATAGTTTGCTTAGTGGCAACGACTATGGTAATGTTTTATGATTCAATTTAGGCCGGTGCCATACATGCAGGCATTTTAGTATAATTCCGACGATAATTCTGAATTCGGCATTGCAATATTCAAATATGGACACTCATTAGGCATTCATATTGATGAATAAGCAGCTAAATGGTCTGATTATGAGTACGTACACCATTTCATAGTTATTTGTATAGTGATTACTTTTATTTATCCCAATCGCGCAGCGTTAGTTAGTGGTATTTAAATTCTATTGCACGTATTTAATGAGTACTGATTTCAGTGCAATGATTTTGTAACTGTTTTCGGCGCTTGGGATTTGATGTACTGAGGTTATTAAGACTATGCTCAGATGTTTTTATATAAACTAGTAAATACTAAAAAATGATTCAACATTCGTGTTGTAAAATGAAACAGAATATTCATACAGTGTTAAAAAGTTCCAACCAATTAATTGTAATATAATATTTTTTCCGATATATTTGATTATCTATTTTAATGAGCATGTAATGAAAATGAGTATATTTATTATGTTGAGGTAAGCTACGCATAATACAAGAACTAAACGCGATTTTTTGTTTCTAAATATTTGTCTGTTTGTATGTGCATCATGCAAAAACTACTAAGTAGACGTAGTTTTGATAGCTGCGTCATAGAAGGTATAACTTAAAATTTGGCGAAAGTTTCATGTCAATACCTTATGTAAGTAAAATGAAACAAAATAGTATTAGGTATTTGTTTTCAATCTCGTGCATAGCTGAAGCTGGTGTACAGATCAGAGTTCTAAAACTCGCAGTGTTCGTACTTCCAACTTCTGGAAGCATGTCCGAAGCTAAAAATATACAAGTCTCACTTCATACACTGTTGTC
This sequence comes from Cactoblastis cactorum, assembly GCA_020352625.1. Lineage (NCBI taxonomy): Eukaryota > Metazoa > Arthropoda > Insecta > Lepidoptera > Pyralidae > Cactoblastis > Cactoblastis cactorum. The sequence goes on along the minus strand of JADGIL010006737.1, from coordinate 19,484 downwards.
TTCTCAAACTTTGTCACGAAACTAAAATCGCAGCAGGATTTGATTCTGGAGTATTTTTACGGGAGCACTAACTTTGCTACGATTCGAAGTATCAGCCGTAAAATGTTTACAATTCTTTATTTTAAAATTTCAAGTGCTTATTTTTATCCTTAGTAGTTTTAGACTCTCTTTATAGTGCTATTTTGATTTATATCAGCTGTTATAATATACTCAGTTGTTGGAGTTCTTGTCTTAATATACGTATAGTATCTGTCATACGTCATTCTATATAATGTATGTATGTAAAATAAATAGATTTTTTTCTATTAATAATCTTATTAAGAATTTTATGTCTATACAAACAATAACAAACCAAGATTGCGCGAAGAACCATACCAACCATCAAGTTTAAGTTTCAAAAGGCGGGCCCTTTAGAACAATACAGTGAAAATAAAATAATTTATACAGGAAAGCTTAACTTCAAAAGAGTCTTTCACTCAAAAATAAAGCGTGTTGTAGTACCTAAACAAGGTGGAACATTGTTTTGCATAACAAAGGGAAAAAAACACCTAAAGGAAAACATAAAGCCACACTTTATTCGCAGAATACTTATTCAAATGAGGCTGTCCCTTCTAAGTTTGTTTTCAATCAAAAACTCGCACAGCTTTGTCGCTAAACTTTATAAATGAGGCGATTATCCGCGACGCGGGCCGACGTCCGTCCGATAGGTGTGTGCTGCAGCCGCAACCGCGGGACGTCGCGACGCCCGCGCCGCTCGCCCCCCTCCCCACACCACCCCCGCACTGACCCGCCCGGCATGCGACCCGCTGATAAACCACCGGTCACCTGCGCTGCATGAATTGCAGCGCTTTTTAACTTTCATCCAGCTAAGTCCTTTAAACTTCATCCGCTTTAAACGCCCGCATTTTATTTATGATTTAGACGTTGACAACTACACAGAACTCGGTGAAGTTTTTGCAATATTCCGTAGAGGAAAAAATCTTTTTGTTTTTAACTCGCAACGTCATTATGTAAATCGGGAACTCGAGTAACATTTAATGAAACGTAAGAACGTAGTTTTCGTGAACATTATCCTTATTCGAGATGAATGCAGGGGCCGTAATATAGGAAGGTGGAAAGAGTACAATAACACGAATAAGGGGAGTCTAGGAATAGGACATCAAGATTAGCTCGAGGCTGCAGTCTGATTACGTCGCTACGTAAGAAGAGAGCTACTTCGCCGCCGCCTCCAATTCTGAGATGAACATTTGTATACCTAGCTGCACTAGAAAAACTACTTTTAGAAACATTTTCGTAATTTAAAACGCCGTGTCTTTTATCGCTGTAAAATTTATTGCGAGGCAGATAAAATGTTCAAGGTATTATTAGGTTTATGATAATGTAATGTTTTATAAAAATAAACGAAATTTTATTAGATTTACCGTAATATAAAGTTGTTAAATATAAATTTCATTTTAAAAGAATCTTTTAATACGCATTTTCGTATAAAAGGATTGCCGCTTGGTTTTCAAAACGAATATGAAAAAAACTGAAAGTAAATGTCCAAAATATCAAACATAAATTGTACTTATATTTAATAACATTCCCAAAGTTTAATAAAAAATCATATAATCGGGTGTAAATGTTATGAATGAAGACTACAAAATTACTTATTGTGCAATAGAAAAAGTGTTACTATTGACGCCATTCAATGAGCAATAAGGTGGTCTCTCATTTGTTCTAACTCAAGAATTATTCTATGCCCGAGGCATTTCCCACTACCTTCTACTTTCTTAACAATTTCCCGAGGAAGATTTTCCGTACAATTAAGTTATATGAATTCAATTCCATAGTTTTTCCTGTCTGCACGGTTGCCGCGAAATATTAAATTAGTATCAGAATAACAGTAAATGGAATAAAAGTAGCCAATCGCCTGTTCAAAATGAATTGCAAACAATATTACATTTTGGAAGCAATCTACGTTAAACCAAAAGGGAATGATGTGGCAGCTCTTTATATTGCAATTTTTGTGTCCAAACAAAACGAATTTGCCGGGCAATCAAAGCGGGAATCCGATTGATGACATGGCGGAATAATTGTTTCGTGAAATTGAAAATATCATGGCTTGTATTGTGTAACACCTCATAAAATGTGTTTTACGACCATTTTAATATTTTCTGGCGCAAAATTGTTATTATTATAACGACAAGTTTGATAGTTTTACATTTATTTCAATGCAGTTCATTTCGTTTCATTCGCAGTTTTATGCTTTATGATATACGACTTAATACAAGCACTCAATAGTAATTGACGTCATAATTTCTGATTAAAAATTCAGCTTAAAAGAAGCCAGTTACACTTAAACTAAAAGAAAACGAAAAAGTATTATTCAAAGTGGAACATAGAAAGATTGAAACAAGAGCAAATCTCATCACACCTGTAGGAAGTACAATAAAACTTTAGCAATAAGCCATATTTCATAGTCGACTTCGATCTCAAATGGCGATATATTATGAAGCGGATATAAGTCTGACTTTTGATGGGTTTATCGCAAAAGCCTTTTGCATATTCATACTTTTGAAAGAAACTAACTTCATAGACTTATTATAAAACTTTTCCGTACAAAGTGATTTCAATAATTATTTTTCGTCTTTTTCGACTTTGGCGTTGTTCTGAAAACTTGATCAGTAACTTTGATACAAAAAAATAAATCATGTTATAATAAAGTTATAATATAGGTTTTATGATATATAAGTAAAAATAAACTAATAACAAATTTTATTTAAAATCGTTCAGCTTTTTAACTTTCACACGTATTTGTTACTGAGATTTTGACCCAAAATAGTTAACGTCTGGTGACAAAATCAGATGTGTATCGGTCCATCTAATTACTGCCCCTCCCACGATAGCTCGGTAAGAGCTAATCGAATGAGCTACCCAATCGAGATCTGTCCAATCATTACGACACTTGTGGAAATTAGATTTTTGTCAATACTTCGTAAAACAAATTAGAAGCGTAATGTGGATTTAGTAAATTTTTGTGCAGTATGTATTTAAGTCGAAAGTGTGGCTGTAACTGCCCATTTTTCAAGTTGTAAAACAATTTGGAAGTGACAAAATATTTTCAGTAAACATTGGATCGCGCAAGTAAGGTTTAATCGTTATGCGATCAAAATATATACACAATTTTGTCACTGAAATGAAAATAAATATCTATCTAGTTTGTGATATTCCAGATAATTACTTGGCCTCCCTCGGCTATTCGCTAATCGACCGCTGCATGTCAGCGATAGATGCGCTAATCAAGAGTGTTAGCTGTTGTACGAGACTTGTCTAATCAACATCGTCATGTCACTTTAATGCGATAATTGCACGCTTGCGAGCGGTCCTTTTGTGGTTTGCCTGCTTGTGACATGCTAGCATTAATAATTAGTAATATTATAAGAAGTATGAAACATGTAAGTATACATACATATACCGACCCAACCGAGCTATGTCTGTACATCGGTGATATGAAAAATATATGACGGCATCTTTTTAGTACCTGTAGAAGCCAAAATGATTAATTTTAAAAACTACTGGAAGGATTTTGATGTGGTTTACACAGATGTATTGGAGAAGGTCTAACTTAAAATAGCGTCAGTTTCATCTTGATACATTGTTTAGAACCCAAGATATTAACAATAGTATTTACGCGCGGCCGACGTCACGGGCATAAGCTAGTGGAATATATGACTCTTATTTATTTATTTTTATGTTACTTTTAGATAATTGCACGTTCGAAAGCAAACCTTTTGTGATTTGCCTGCTTGTAAGTCGTGTATGTAGAGCTATGTATATCAACGATCAATATTGTATGCTAATATAGTCATTGCAAAATCTTTTGCACTTATTGTTACTATTGCCATATAATTTTTGAAAGTTATTGTACAAAAATTCCAAAAAAAAAAACGATCTTAAGGTTTTTCATGCAGATATGAAGGATAGCAGGTACATGTCAAAAGATGCTTTTGAGCTACTTATTTCGTTTATAATATCACACTTGTCATATTAGTCCCTCGAAGCATAACTGAAATGTGAGTGTCCCACGAACAGGTGATGTCTCAGTTTTACGCTGGACAGGCACTTTTACAAGTCGCCCAGCACTGATTTTTAGACGTCACCTAGTTGCATCACGAACAAGACAACCATATAATCATAATAAATAAATAAAAATTTGCCAAATTTTTACAATCAAGATAACAAAAATGATCAAATGAAGAAAAAGGCATCGCAACATGCAACAGGAAGGTAAAAAAATAAGAAAAAAAAACAATTTAAAAGAATTTCTAATTCTACACGCAGAGAAAATAAAAAGGCGGCTTGGTCTGTTACCAACAAGTTACTTACGAACTGTTAAGAAATATTTAATGAAGGGACTATTAGTCGACATTTACAACCGCAACACAATTAGAAAAGATCAATATCGGACGACTTATTTATTCCAGAGCCGACAACGTACAATCATGTTGAGTCTAGGTTTTCGACTCGCATACCTTTTTATGTAAGAGGAAGGCAAACAAGCAGCCGGGTCACGTGATGTTAAGTGATCACCGCCGCCCATAGACAACTGCAGCTCCCCCGGGATAACAGAAGCGTTGCCGGCCTTTAATAAGATGTAGGGCCTCCGGCTCTCCCACTCACCGGACGGAGCATGGCAGCAGATAGCCGCCATTCAGGTATCGGTCTTCTGTGGGAGTGTGGTACCGCCCCGGATGAGCCGGCCCATTCATGCTGTGGGCTGAAAAAACAAGCAGCATGCTCATACCACTACGAAACCTTATACAGAAATATAACCTATAGTAAAATGGGTCCAGGAAAGTACCACACTCCCACAGAAGACCGAGCCTGAATGGCGGTTATTAGCCGTCATGCTCCGTCCGGTGAGTGGGAGAGTCGGGGGCCCAACTTCTCCGCCCTCCCCAAATGGGGAGGGTGGAGGTTTCTGTAACTCCGCGGGTGTTGCAGTTGTCTATGGGCGGCGGTGATCACTTAACATCTCGTGATACGCCTGCTCGTTTGCCTCCCTCTGACATAAAAAAAAAACAATAATGCTTAAGTTTCTTTCGGCATTTCTTCTCAGCAGTGGTCGTCCGATCTGATCAAGATGTAAATGTAAATTAAATACTGACATGTCTTTTAAGGTATAATTTTTAAATAAATATTTTGATTATTTATGGTGAGATTAAGTCGATTGAAAAAATAGAATATTTCATTTAATTTAGGTTTTAAAGTCAATTCAATAAATGTATAGGGACCAGTTACACATATTGAGTTAGCCCCAAAGTAAGTTCGAGACTCGTATAAAATACTAATTCGATGTTACTACTACATTATATAACAAGAAAAAGATTCAAGACCGAGGCCAATCAGAAAAAGATAATTTTTAACCCGGGAACAGCTTAGCGCAACAATGAATATTTTTCAATTCATTTTCTTATATTCACTATCAATCTATTTCTAGAAATTATCGCCATAGTTGCAATAGATAAATTAATATCTTAATCATTATGATAAATAAAGATGAATGGGTGCAAAATCAGCTCAGTTTGACGATGGCGATAAAACAGAACACTTTTATTGTTGTTGCCTCCCACCTGCCATGGGGGATTAACTTCAGGGCAAATATCAATGTTGATTCTTGAATTATTGTTTTTACATACCTTATAGTTCCTTCTATATATGATATCATTTAATGTCGTCCGCGTATATAATATTTTCAATATCTCAGGTTTTAAATAGAGTATAAAGGTGAAATCAAAGTTTTATTTCTAGTCAGCCATTCTACAATACAACAGTGAAAACCAAATTTCATCCAGTAGTTTTTGAATGATTTCATATAAACATACAGATAGTCAAATTTTTTTCTTATATATGTAGGTATGTATAGATCAGCTGCTACCAGGTTTATTTTCGTTGGTAATTGTGAGATATAAAGACACACTGGATGTTATTTCAGAGTTAATAAAAGTCATTAAAAATCAGCAGCGATTAAGAAATAAACATAAATATACATTCAAAATTTAGCATTTAGTGGGGTATTATTAGAGTATTTAATCTCAACCATAACATGGTCCCGCAAACTTATAAAATAAGAAAAAATGTAATATTTGCACCACAAATGTAACCATTCAGCTATAATAAATGACTTACAGAATAAATAAAATGATAGAATCATATCTTAATAATTTGATTAATTTCCTACAAACGACGTTCAAAACTAAATAATTACTTGACAATACATAATGCTTATTAACAATACAAATTTTACAAGTGCTTAGTTCAAGAGGTAACTAAATCACAGATAGTTGTGAAAATCCAATTATCACTTGCACAATGGCCTACGAAACAATCTAAACTAAGAAAATTAATCTTCAGAATCACAAAATAGTGATAAAATAGAAGAAGATCCTTTTCATTTTACGTCTAACAAGAGGATTAAGCCAAGCGATAGTCGAGGCTACTTTGCTAGATTAACACTGTTGTAATCAAATGAAATTCTTTAATTACTCTTATCATTAATTATTATGTAAACGAAATGAGATTTTTGAAATATACATAATGTACCGCAGTAAACTTACAAATAAGACATTCATAATTGCTTTTCATTAACCAGCTGTAACGCTTTTAATGACTAAATTCAAACGCATTATTTAACACGTGTAGAAATTTATTAAATATTCTTAATGGTCTTGTAACGTAAATATTTTTTTCCAAAAAATCTATCTTTAAATTGTTACCTACTTATCTTCTTATCCATTATCTTCTTCTTCTTGATGTGCCTCTCCATTACTAGAGGTTGGCCGTCAGCTTCGCAAATTCCTCCCTGCCCATCGCTAAGCAAAATAGTACTTCAACTTTGTTGATACCACTCCCGTATGTTTCTCAGCCATGATTTAGCATGATTTTTTTTTGAGCATCATTATAAGATATTTCAAATATCGATGATGAACTTCTATGCTCTCCATAATTTAAATTACAAGTCCAGAGAGGGCACTGCCTGTGCAAACTTAGACAATGGATTTATATTTCATCGATTTGGGCTATTGGAAGTAGACCGGTATACGGTACTGCTGGAGCATCAGATTTGAAGGTGCTTCAATTACAGCGGTTGCTACTGATGAGTAAAAATTAACATATTTATACTTTCTTTTCTGAGTTTGTATTAACTAATTTTATTAATTCCAGTTCTCGCATTTATGCTTCTCGTACTTTTAATCTTTTTCTAAAATCTTGACTTGAATGCGTTTGACTTCAGTCGTGCATGATGGGATGTCTACTCTGTAAGAGATAAGAGACGTGGTATTGTATCTGTGTCTTAGAACTTAATTACTTCTTTGCATTAGTTACATCATTTAATTTTATGATCATTTTTCTAGAAACGTCTTTATCTTTATTATAACATTGTATAATATGTCCCTATTTAATTAAAATAATACGGAATTACTCACGTTAATTTTTAGTCGGTATCGCTAACGACCGTTTTAGCCTATTCAGAAGGCCATCTTCAGGGCGAGCACTAGGAACGTCGCCACGCGGCTATTCCTTATGTACAAGGCTGAAACGGCCGTCGGCGATACCGACTAAAAATTAACGTGAGTAATTCCGTATTATTTTAATTATGTCATCTTGCGTAACTTTCAATGATATAATGTCCCTATTTCTTTGAGCGTTAAGATAACTATTGGCTCTGTAAAAACAAATCTAGTAATTTACTCATCTAGTTGTTACTAGTTTCATTTGAATGATTGATTTGGATCCTTGGGATTTAAGTATATTCCTAAATCATATTTTTAAAAGCTATCCGTATATATATTTTTAAAAGATTTCAAGTACCTGGTCTTGGCATAATCTTCAGGAGGATAGTAATAAGGTTCATGATAAAAATGGCCAAAAATTTTGTTCTACTAAACGCGTATTTTATAACTTGTCTTTTTGAGCAATTAATAGTATTGAATTTTAGTGTAGAATGCTAGATATTTAGCAAAATAAATGGAAAATAACAAAAAGCTATCGTTAAATTGCCCGAGTAATAAAAACGTCTCACTTTACGTACTTTTAATGGAGCTAACGATTGCACTAAAATTCCTAATGATTCAGCTAAATACTGTTCTCATTTATTCTATTTATATATCTAGAAAAAACATTTAATAAAAAATCCCAACGCCCTATAAAATATTCTATATCCCACATATGTTATGTCACGTTCATTCGCAAAATTGGTCGGTTGTCACCATAAATATTTCACGATGCCCAATGTTTTAAAGGTTCGAATGAGATTTTCACATATTGATGATGCTGCTATATTCCAAACAACATACTGGCACAATCGCGCATGAACGATTTCAATCTCTGATAACCGACCGAATTCATTTTAATGTAATGAAAAAGAAATATGTTTATGGCCAGTATGTTTTATCAAAGCATATTGAATAGGCTCTTGATAATTTTAAATTTACACAGTCCAATATGAGTAAAAAATTATTTAATTCTGGATTTAAAATCAGAGCGAAAACGTTGCATTCGTAAGATATGCTTGGCTGGGCGCGCTTCCTCCTGTCACATTTTTATCTTTACCTATTTACAGTTACTTCTTTTCCTGCAATCTTTTACATTTCCTCACTTAAGTTTCACCTGTTAATGTAATTTAAATGGTAAATCACTGAATTAACGTTTTTTTTATAAAGATCTTTAAATATGACATCAAGTTGATGTTACTACATAAATTTTGACGTAGACATAACGCAAATATCAAATTCGTGGCCGTCTTTCTCACCGCATTCCGTCATTCCACCACATTTAATATTTTAGGCATTCAGCTCACGCGCCGTCTTCAACGGCCGTCCTGATTGCCGCTAAATTGAACTAAAAACTTCTTCAATGCTTCTAAAACGTTTCAATTATATTCTATATTTTTCACCAATAAGCAATATCCTAATGTTTAATTTAGATATAAATGGTTTCTGTAATTATCTTATAGAAATTGTTTCTAAAATTTGTAGTATCTATAAGATTTTGCGTCATATTTCCTTAAAATCGATGTTACCGCCAATAGACGTTTCGTACTTAAATTTAAGGAGACGTAGGTTGTTTCAATGACGTCATCGGAATAAGCCTTCGTTTGAATACCTTCCTAAATCAGGCGGAATCCCATTCGTAATTTGAAAATTCTGTCTTCATTTGGAGATTAAATTTTAAGTTTGCTCGATTGTAAGTAGTTTGCTTGGTAACAATTTATTACCCTGGCGTGTAGAACTCCGAATAGCGTTAAGATGTTTTCAATAGAACGCCAACAACGGGATGTAAAGTTTCGCAATAGTGCGCTCTCGGATTGTGCAATTATTGCCAACCGAGTCCTGATTGAATTCTTAGGTCAAGTTTGCGTTGGAAGTTTGCATAAAAGACCCCTTGAAAATTAACAATCTTCCCTGTTAAGCCTTTTTGTTTTGTACATCTTGAAGTTACATTAATTAAAGGAATCCGCAATTTAGTTTTACAACGAGTTCTATGGGGTCTACTTGAGTATACATTTTAATTTTCAACAAAATTCAACCCGATAAAATTGCTACCGAAATTGACCAAGCGCCAACATTTCGTTAACACGCATGTCATGTCTGGAAGTTCCGTTCGTGTTTTCAGTAGACTATTTGGAATTTAAAATGGATTCGTTTATAAAGGCATTTACTAGGGTTCGCATTTTCGATGAGGGAGGAAAGGCAGGTGAGTGACTTGTTTGCCGGCATTTTGCAAAACGAGCAAAACGCAGGACAGTTTAGTCGACGCCGTACCGTATAGTCGATAAATCAGGCCGCGATTGACGCCTTCCTACGGGGAGTGATCTATTCTCCCCCCACCATGATACAGCTTCACTTGCAAGGATTTTTCAACGGACAAGTTTCTAACTTGAAATTCACTACGATGCCCCGGATGGACGTCACTTTAAAAGAATTATCTTTTAAAAACTTTTTCACTTTTACTTAATTTTTAAAATCTATTATGTTTTAGAAAAGTGAAGATTTAATTGAAAATTATTAAAAAAAAAATAAGTTTTTAATATACACCTTCTTACGTGGTTTTCATATTGTTTCAGGTAAATACTCCAGAAAATGTGGTGGATATTGCAGAGTAAAATGAACTGTGAGATAGATATCAATATGCACTAAAATATATCTCTGTAATAAGTTTTCTATACTTAATTACCAAGACATAAAGGCTCTCTTTTAGAAAATAAGTAATACTAAGAAGGATTTTTTACTGTATCATATCAACATCCTATAACTGTCCACAGCTGAACATAAACCTCCCCTGGAGCATGCCACGTTGCTTGGTCCTCGATTTCCTCATCCATTGCTTTTTTTGCTAAGTAGGTGGTAATTGCATTGATTAATTTTGAATTCATTCTTTATTTTGTTAAATATGTATGTAATTATTTTTGACAAAATTTGGACAGATGATTGGAAAACTGGCATGATAATTAATATGGTTAAACTTAAAAAGATTTGCATAATTTTAATCTGTTGTATTTTGCTGTAATGTTTGTACACATATGAAATGAGAGTGCACAAGGAACAGCCGCGCCGCGACGTTCCTAGTACTCGCCCTGAAGATGGTCTTCTGAATAGGTCGAAACGGTCGTCGGCGTTACCGACTAAAAATGAACGTGAGTATAACCGTGCCAAGACACTAAATATGAAATACAATAAATATTTTGAGTATGGTTTAATTTATCCAGAAAAAAAATCCAATTACTTTAAGTATTGTGAATTATGTTATCAATGCCGTAAAAGTGTGTAAAATAAAAATCATATTGACATATCCATCTTCTAATATAACTTTAGAAAATTTACTAGCATACATTCATAAAAAATGGTGGCAAGAACTTTAATTGTTTTTCTAGTTTTTATTAGTAAATGCGATAGATAAAAATACTCGTGTGGGTACCAATAAGGTGCTTCCAAGTAACAAGTAACTAATATTTAAACTTCAAAGTTATAAACTTAAGTTATAAGTATAACTTAGAACAATAACTGTGTATTTGTAAATAATAAATGGAGACCTTACAAAACCAAAGAGGTTGGCTGACAGTATCGCCATAAATAATAAAAGAGAACTTTAATATGTCTTCAAAGGTTATTGATTTTTTAATAGCCACTAACATTGCATTTTAAGTAAACCTAGCTTTCTTTGGACTATTAATATATATTTTGTTGCAATTACTAATAAGTACTTCTAGAATGAAAGGTTATTACAGTCATTTTATCTGAAAATTAAATTACTACCGACAGCAAAGCGCAGTTAGTTAATGGTACACCCGCCTTAAGTTCACATAGAATAGTATTATTTTGTATCAATTGTTGTGTATCGTGTATGTATGTATATGCTGCTTTTCAAAATATTGTATAGTTTTTATTAGATTTGAATAGATAAAATAAAATCGGAGCAATCTAAAAAAGATATCATAAATTTAGAAACGCAGTATAAGTTTCTCAAACGATTTATTGTAAAGATATTTTCATTATTGTACATGCGCATTAGTTGCTTACAATATTCTAATTTTTAATTTCTAATTTGCCAGTACTTATCTTCCTTAAAACAAAGCATGTTCTAAATAAATTAAGAAGTTAGTGTTCCAAATTTAAAACTAAAAAAGAAACAAAATATAGTACAAGCGTCTCAAGAATATTACCTGCATTACAAACTCTATTCTATGCATTAGCAGTATTGAAATGGCTGGTAATATGAGAGGCAATCTTGTCCGGCAGGTCGCTACTGAAATATCATTTCGATCGGTGGGCAATCAGGGCCAGTTGAAGATGGAGCGTGAGCCGACTCTGTAAAATATTAAATGTTGCCAGCCGCAACAGCGATGCAGTGTTGTAAATATTTATTTTTTTCACACGCAAAAGTTTATTTTGACGCCAAAATGTAAAAGCGAAATATAGTTTTACAACGAAGTGCGTGAAATTCGTTGGTGTAATTTGTACAACTGTATATCAAACGTCCAATCCTGCACGTATTCGTATGGCATTATAATGGTGAATTTTGGACCAACTTAAATAACTTAGTTGTAATAACTGATTTTAGGTTGGCCATTAATTTTGTTACTACACATTTATATTCAAATTATATTTTGGCATCACACATTATTTAAAGCAACTGCATTTTTGTTCTTTGGGTCAATCACATAGTCGTGCTAAAATTTAATAATGTGTATTCAAAAAACTGGCCAAGTGCGAGTCGGACTCGCGCACGAAGGGTCCGTATCATTATCTATGAAAATCTACAAAATAATCACGTTTGTTGTATAATTTTAATTATAATTTAATTATTTATTTTTAAGATTTAATTTTGTAGTTGTTTCTGATAATCTATAGAAACTTATTAATTTTACTACATGTTTATTACTCTAAAAGTGAAGAAGATATTTTGTAAGATCGCGTGCTTTTAACTCGTACCTCAAGACGTGAAAATAGTAGTAAAGGTATTTGTTAATCTTGCTTTCATTGTAAGAAATATATCTGGAAATACGTGAAAAACTTTAACAGCCTGAGACTTAACGTTTGTCTGCAACTGATAAATTTACAAACAACTAGTCAGAGAGAGTCCGCCCGATTTTTTTTTAATTTTTACTTTCTATTGCACGAAAAACATGTTACAATTTTTTCCTAACAAAAGTTTTTCGATTTCATTCTATATATTATGTTGCAATATTTAGATATACATATGTATGAACCTATATATTTTATAATATAATACTCATTGTATGAGACTAACAGTGAATTTAATTAGCATATTACATTAATTGGTTATCACAAATATACAAAATTATTTTCGGATTACACACAACAATAATATTATTCGGAAATAAACAAAACAAAGGAAATAGTACATATAAGTACCATTCAGATATATTAATATAATATAGCTAAACGAAATTATAGATTGGGAACATATTTTAAACAACAAAAGTAGTTGCACTGCAGCTCCTGGACTACAAAGAATGCAGTACATTTAAACTTAAAAGTGTAAAAGAATTTAATTCAAGCTTTTTTAATGCATGTGGACTGTAAAAGCATCTCTATTTATTACGACATAAACGTTATATTACAAGCAAATAAAAGCGGGGTTTGTGCTATTAAGCTCAAAGCATTTTTTAAATTATAAGTTATATGAAGATAATGCGATATTAAATTCAGGAAATGTGTTAAATAAGTACTAGTTCAAGTAGTTTTTTCCCTCTAAAAATATGTTTGTTTAAGTATCATTGCTACTCAAATGCATCAATTAAATCCAGCTGAACTATAAAATCTATCATATTATATTTAATTAATTAATATTTTTTTCTGTAATTTATATTCTATTTAGTGAACTAAAATTGTAGAGTTAATTTGTTGCACTCTTTCCACTACATGGAAAATATATTATTTCGATTGTGCTGTGACTTCAAACAAAATGAAAATTGCCAATTATTTTAAATATTGCTGTATGATCGTAGATAAAGATCGACATATTATATATTTTTGAAGAAAGTTAATTCTTTTGGAGAATCTAGAACTAAAATTAAAAGTAAAAAGAAAATTATATTAGTTGAGCGGTGAATACTCAATCGAAAAAACGACTTAAATTTACGAGCACAAGTGAAAAAAAAAATTGTCCATATAGTCGCAATTGGAGTTGATTTTTTTTTATGGCAGAGGGAGGCAAACTAGCAGGCGGGTCCCGTGATGTTAAGTAATCACCACCGCCCATAGACACCCGCAACACCTGATAAACTTTAAATACATACAAGGACCACCGGGTTTGTTTGCCACTGAGTATGACTCACTAATGGCCAGGGCAGGAAGGCTCCAGCCAAAATGAATATGCTGATTTGCCACGTCCATGTTTTTAGGCGTATTTTACATAATTTCCGGTCACTGACTGGTGCATTATTTTGATTAATTTTAATAATATTCAAGCTTAATACGGCTTATTTAAATATTGGTGTAATTAGCCCAAAAATTCACACGAAACATGTAATTAAAATATTTTTGGCGTGCATGCTATAAAAAAGAAAAATCTCTGGCCATGGTCGTCAGAGAATACATAGTCTAAAAAATGCAGTCATCACATTGTTATTTACGTACGGCATACACATATAAATTACTAGCTAATGCCCGTGACTTCGTCCGACCGATACTATATTTACGCCTTGCTCGGTTACAATAAATTATATCCCTCGGGAACCGTACATTTTTCTGGAATTAAAAGTAGACTATCTTTTAAGGCCATAGTCCATCGCTCTGCCAAANNTTATTATATGTATAGATTACCTATCAGTATGCGTACATAGACACGGGGATATTGAATATTTTTTTTTTAAATAATGGATATTAATATTTAATTACAATTACCAATCTCAGGCACCAGTTCTTCCCAAATAGTTAATATAACATCAAAATGGATTGTAAGTTTGTAACTACTTGGAGAGAAAATTAAACGTTTATTCTATTTATTATTGTTGTTTATTAAAAGCTGTGAATAATTCGATGTTTAAAATCAAGGTAATATTTAACAATATCCGCTGGCATTCGCTTGAAATTCCCGATTAATACTAATTAAGAACAAACAGGCCAATCAGGAGAGGCTTATTGCGGGATACATTCCAATTTAAACTTGCTTCAATCCGCCAGTAAAGGCGCTTCTAAAACCAAATGTTGGTCCATGCTTTTAAAGTCGATTTTCTGCTTGTTCCGAACCGAACTTTTCTAATCTGACCGCTGGCCAGCCAGTACTTCGAACTGTAATGAAAAGTAACGGTCGCTGTCGAGTTCACCATTAATCAGTGTCGGAAGCTGAAGTCTTGATTTTTATGGTGTGACAAACACGAATGAAACAACTCGAAGCAGTTGTTGGTCGGCAATTAGGAAGCTCGGGCGCGCAGGTTACAGTACAGTTTTGAGCTGTGAGAAGTGTTTAAGTATGTTTTTGAAGTGTTAATTGTATTTATAACTTCATAAAGTTAGTTGTGATGCTAGATGACAAATATAAATAGATATGGACAAATCACACAAATTTAGTTATCCTCAAACTAAGTTGTATTATGGGAGTTGAGACTTGTTTATGGCCATGGGATACTAACTCAACGATTCTCTATTTTTATAATAAATATGAGTACGTATGTAGATAAACATCGAAGATCTAGGCCAATCAGAAAAATACCACTTTTTTATCATGACATGATTGGGATTCAAACCCGGGACCTCTTGGTTGAGAGGCAAGGACTTTATCACTGTACCAACGAGACCGACAAAGAAAATTATTGAGAGACTTTATTTCCAGATTATGCTAATTTCATTTATAATAGAAAAGGAGAAATGAAATAAAATAGATTTACATAATTATATTAAAAGGTAATAATGGTACTCGTATTTTGGTTATTGTAATTTCAATGTTTTAAAATAGAATTAAGAGACAATATTAGTTAGAAAAAACCGTGATTTTATATCAAAAATAGATTACAAAATAGTTTTATTCGTCAATAAGAGCATGAAAGATAGCCATTCAGATTTAATAAAACTTCCAGTAAGGCTTCGTCATTTAAAACAATATTTAAAGTTTATCTGCCCACTAAGCATGGTACAAATAAATCTCTCACGCACACGCTAAGCAACAAAACATGTAAATGAAGACAATAAAATTAATTGCGTAGTTTACAAACATAATTCGCGGATCCCTTGTCGGGATGTATATTTTATTTCGATGACGCCTACGAGGCAATACTGTGAGGACAGCGGGAGGACTCGGCACAGTTGTTCAACCACCATAAAATTAGCATTTGGTTGGCGAGTAGCAGTTTCATCTGGCACAACTTGTGTAGGTACCTGAATTATTCGGCCGCACTTCTCAAGAAATGGGAATTGGAGATTTTGCTGCCCCGGAAAATTCTTAGATTTTAGTGGCGCTTGGCGTACTGTAAAAATGTTTTTGAGATTTCGCTTAACCAATTTTGTTATACAAAAAATACTTATTATACACTAATTTATCGCTACATAAATATTAAACTACAACGCTAATTAAACTGATTCTGACTGTAGATCCGTTTAGTTGAGTGTGAGTAATTACATGTCAACTGACAGCAAAGGTAAGTTAGATTGCATATTTTTAAAAATAAACACGTCAAAGATGATCTCAGCAATCAAAAATAGGCAAGGACCTATCCCAAATATCAGGTTATTATTAGCTAGTACCAAAGTATCAGATTATTATTAGCTATATCCGAAGTTTATTAACGAAAATGGTTCCAATTAATATCCGTTAATATAGAACAAAGGCGTTTTAAACTGTGAACTAACAAAATTATCCTTGACAATCATTATGATTCATGAAAATAAATTTATAAATTTTCGGTTATACTGTTTTGATTCTCCTCGGCAGCCGACCACGACAACTTGTTTAGCCACTTTTGTTGAATTCAAACAAAGTTGGTAGATTAAAACTGCCAATTAGAAGCATTTGAATTCCGGCTTGTTTAAGCATTTGCGTAATTATTGCTGGATGAACAATTACAGAGAACACCGCAGTATTAATTTTATTTGGTGCAAGAGGAAGTTATATACGGATAGCCTTCCACTTAAACTTATTTTAATAAATATGTATAATTATAATAATATAATTTTATTTTATTATTAATTTGTCCCATTTCTGTTCAAAAACTTTTTTCAATACTAGTAAATAAATAAAAGTATAGCTATCTGTCTCTTTTTTTAATAGCTTTGGTTTACTTGCACTCACATTAACACTCGTGTCTGCCTAGAATTTTGATATCTGTAGTTATTATAAACCAGCCAAACGCAAGTAAGTCTCACGCGCACAGAGCGTTTAGTATATCATACTTAAACAAAAGAGTAAAAAATTCACGTTTGTTGAATGGGAGCCCCCTCAAATATTTATTTTATTCTGTTTTTAGTATTTTTTAATAAGGCGACATTCGCCATCAAATTCACCATCTGTGAAAATTTCCGACTGTTAATTGCTCATACAGATACAGCCTTGTCATAAACTGTCAGACAGACGAAAAGCGATAATTTAGTAACAGTATTCATTTTTACCCTTTGAGTACGGAACTCTAAAAAGATTCCTGTGAATCTATTTTCTATTAGCACCTGCCCTTTTTCAGAATAATGATTAATTTCTATCGTTATACTTTGAAAAACGTAGATTTTGCCAGGTGCGACTTTTTATTTTTTTAAGGGAAAGGGCTGAAAACGGAATTTCTCATAGGTGATGATAATAGGAGCTTACACCTGTCACTATTTCTGAATCCCCATTACACCAACAAGCCTACCATTTTGCTAAACATAGTCTTGAAATCTCGCGACTCTTGGATTTGTCTACCCCGTAAGAGATAAAAAAGTGATACTGTATTTGTATTTGTTATATTTTGTTTAGATTTACGAAATCTCTAAAAATCTTCATAATATCTTTATTACTAATCAATATACACTAAGTAGTGAGACTAAAAATAACGTGCAATTTTTTAATGTGCACATTAAAATATCCGCCTACCCGCACAATTTATCCGAGTTAATGACGGTAGGTATTCGGCGGCAAGGCACTGCACACATTAATCATAGTGCAGAAAGGTATCTCATTAAGTTTGTAGTTTTAACTTGTTTTTTTTTTAATAATTAGAAGTCTTTGAATGTATCTGAATAAAAGGTTTTGTCTTATTTAACGTGCTGGATTCACCTTCAAAGAAAAAGTGATTACTTGTATTATATTAACGAAGTGAATTAATTGATCTAAAAACGTAGGTAAAAAACAACACTTATCAGATAATAAAGTTTTTTTTGAAGAAAAATATCTTCGACATTATATGTTGATTTTACATCTTCAATTATCTTAAATTAAAACGTTTCCGGAATATAATTATTCATTACCTTTTATCCAAAAATGTTTAGACACAGAGGAGTACGAGGTGCCAATTCCATTTCATAATTATTTTGCACATTAGTTCAGGAAAGTGCGGCAAGTTCCAATTTAATGGCTGGTGAGCAACTGCTGCGTCGAGCACCGCCCCACTGACAATATAATAATTGCGAGCTACATAATTCATCATTAAATTCATGCAGACGAGAAAAAAAAAACGTGGAAAATTTAAGTGAGAGAGGTTTTAGAAGTCGTTATGTGAGATTTTGTAATTTTCATTATACCTCCGCTAATTAAAATTGATGATAGCCGTTTTAATTATTAAATTAAGGTCTTGTCCTGGTAATTACTGCGAAATATTTAGTTTTAGAAGGTGTACAAAAGGAGTCTTCAATCGCGTAGCGTTAAAAAAGAATACTAACAACACAAAAAATATTCAAAAAATGGTTCAGATTCGTTTTAAAATGTTTTCCGTCACTTATAAAATCTTTCTATAATGTTACTAATATAAACTATACTAAATATGAGGTATTGTTGATTCTGCTCGTATTTTTCGCAATAATAATAGTTGTTTTTGGAAATTTGTTCACTTTGCACAGTGTAGCAAGTGTACCCAACCACCATAAAATTGGAATCTCCCGGTCAAGCCGAAATGAGCGATGGTCCAACACAATTAATTGTTCATACGAAACTTTTAATGAGCATTTAGTTACGGATTTTCTTTTATCTTTATCGAACTTTAGTTATGTTGATTCAGTAGACATTTTGACCCGTGCAGTGAACTTATACGTCAATTAATACAAATTCTAAAAAAAGTTCTCTATTTTTGCAATTTACTTAAGCACTTTTTATGTCAATATAAAGTACGCCAAAATACATAAATTATAATTATGAAATATATCAAAAACTAGAAGAAAATATATGTATTACAAAACGTATAGTGTTTAGCTTACATATGTATATCTGTCTCCTTTAAAACGATTAATACTGGTAAAAAATTCCTCGTCGTCGCTTCATCAAACAAAACAAAACCAAATAAATATATACCAAATTCAGCATGTAATATTTGTACATAAAATATCTCAATCAATTTTGCAACTCTAATGAAGCAATCAGTCAAAATGTAAACGAAAACAGTCCGCATCGCATATTTTATCTTTAACAATCCTTGCCGGGAACCAATTAGTGTAAAAACCTTCCAATGTTATAAATTTGGCACTTAGCCTGGCAGACGAAAATTTCCTCTGGTATCAGCAAATAAAAGGTACTGCAACTATAGTTTAGCAACGTGATGCACTAAACTGACACGCTATATTATTTTAAGGGTTCGTGAGCCAAGAATCTAAGTAGATAATCAGTCAGATTTAAGTAGAGATCGTCAGTAATTTCCAGTGCTTTATGTCAATGACTATTTAGTATAGTTTTTTTTTTTATGTCAGAGGGAGGCAAACGAGCAGGCGGGTCACGAGATGATAAGTGATCACCGCCGCCCATAGACAACTGCAACACCCGCGGGGTTACAGAAGCGTTGCCGGCCTGTAAAACCTCCGCCCTCC
>JADGIL010006726.1:14672-44706 GCA_020352625.1 Cactoblastis cactorum | reverse complement strand
TTAATCTAGGTCATCGTCCATCGCTGTGCCAAATTTCATTCAGATCCGTTAGGTAGTTTTTGTGTGATACGAGTACAAACATACAGATAGACAGACAGACAAAAATTCTAAAAACAATGGTTTTGGCTTCTATAGAGAGCCCCTATATATTTTTTATTTTATATCCCATGTACAGACATAGCTCAGTTACAATTTATTATATCTTTAAATTAGTGGTAAAAAGAATCATAAATTTATCCAATCGTGTTCTTAGTGGCTGAAACAGATGTTATTTACTGCATTTTCAGTATTCAGATCTCCACAGTTTAAAGACACGTATTAGTTTAAAGGTACTATTAGTACCTTAGTATCATTAAGTTATATTCGCGTTTAAGTACTTACAAGAGAGCTTATGTTATTAAATTTATACTTAAGTCGTTTTTATACCCGAGGGCAAAATCACATATAATACCTATTATAAAATTCGTGGCCTTACAAAAGAGTGGTCTGATGTTGTGGCGGCGATGGTAAAAAATTAGAGGCTACCTTAGAATGGTGTGAACTGTGAACTAACAGGAGATCTTTGTCCAGCAGATACACTGTGGTGTGATAAAAAAAAAAATTTCGTCGCCATCTATATTCATTTCGACCGCTTACAAGTTTTTTTTATTTATCGCAAAAACCGTTTGAGAAACACTGGTTTTTAATGATGGAATTGTTACCAAAATAAAAAATATATATTTACATGTAGCATGTTACAAAACTATCCTTAAATTAAATCGAAAGATCGCCATTGACACTGACAGATTTGCAGATACAATGGAAAAAATTATATAATGTTTGATACATTGCATAATTTTTTAATGATCCACATGGCGCTGAAAGTGTTAAATAAGCCCTGTCATAGTATTTGGATACACTTGGCACTAAGATCAACCTAGCTTAAGAGCGCCGAGGAAGCTATTAGGCAAAAATAATTCTAATAAACTAAACAAACGTAAGAACTAAGGTCATTCTTAAGTATGATTGGGCGTTACTGTCCCCAAACGATCGAGTGGTATGAAGCCATTCATCAATGAAGTCGATTCACACTTCACATGCATGTTACTTAATGTATATACGTACCCATAACCTTATGTGTCGTAATTGAACACTTAGATTATTAATAGATTTTAAAATGTCGCGTCATGAAATGTAGGACCTTCCTCACCCCCCCTGTCACACTTTGTCGACCCCTTCCCTGCCCCTTAACGATCCCTATGAATGCTTATCGGCTGTCTGTTAGTCGTCTTGCGTGTTTAACAATTATACAAATATTGAATTAAAGTTTTGTATGTACTAAAATAGCATATAATGTATTAATAATGTGTGTAAAAAAGAAACAAATTCAAAATTTTTATTCAGAACTAGACCTAAGGAATCGTTGAGTTATTATCCCATAACAAACTTCTGGAACTTATTGGGGCTAACTCAATCTGTGTGAATTGTCCATATAAAATAAAATACTATAATGTATAATAAGTCAATAAAATACTTTTTAAAGACTAGGCAACGAAAAGCATCATGTTATCTCAACTAACTGTCGTGTAAGATCCTGAATTAGATCAACTATTGTGAAAACGAATGGTCTGTAAATAAAATGTTATTGCTAAGTCTACAAACAATATATAGGGACAAAGGATGTCATCAGATATGCTCCAATATGGTTGAAACTTCTTTCAAAATTATTTGAAATATGTCTCTTTTTGCGTCGTTGGTTAAAGCTTATTTTTGTTATACATTGACGTCTGAGGCATCGTAGTTTTCAACGGATGGCCCGATTTCTATGCGTTTTTTTTTCAGTTTCCTCGCGATATTTCTTAGCTATTTTCGTAAAAATTGATCCAGCTTTTTACTGAAAATCATAATTTTTCCAAAATGATGTAAGTTATAAGTGGTTCTTTTTCTAGTTTGTGTCGGGCGATTTTATTTCTTGTTTCATTTTCTGTGTACACGAGTTGTTAAGTAACTCTCTACATTCGTTTTATTTACAGTAGCTGGATTATAATTACTACACAGTATAAAACAAAGTCACTTTCCGCTGTCTGTCCCTATGTATGCTTCGATCTTTAAAACTGCGCAACGAATTTTGATGCGGTTTTTTAAATAGGTATGGTGATTCACAAGGGAGGGTTTTAAACTCTCACGAAGCCGGAGCGGGTCGCTAGTGAGCTATATATCAAGGACGCGACAGTCTTTAATAGAAATTATTGATTATTGAATCATAAAACATCAAAGAATTTCTATTGAACCAAATATATTTTTATATTCATAAGGCTATAATTGTAAATAGTACTTATTTGTGGTAGATTCCAAGGTGACGAGTTAAAGTAGAAGCGAATTGAAAATGGATCGATATTTTTTTATTAAAAATCAAATTTATTAATTATTATTATAGATACGAATCGTGATAAATGTTAAAATTAAAATCAATTCGATTAGATTTTAGACTAGACTTAATCTGCACGAGATAGCTGCATAGCGTCTCTGTCGTACACGTCTGCTTTTACTGGACCTTATGATTAATCCCATTCAAAGTAAATTATAAAGTTGCATTGAAAAATGCAACATCCCAAGAGACGTCGTTAAGTTAGTTTCCTAGAAAAAATAAATAGTGCCCCATCCACAAAAAAAATAAATTTAAGCGTCTTGTTATTGTTTCAATACAGAATTTTGAGGCAGGTGTTTTTTTGTTTTTACTAATTAATTATATATGGTGATATGTTTTAATTTCATTTTCTTGTGCGGTAGAATCGGTGTGCTTTCTTAGAGTAAAATAATTAAGTTCATATTCGACGATATTATAATATGTCATTGACGACATACCGTTTTAGACGACGAATTGATTTTTTTAGAGTTACAATTTAATCAACGCTTTGAGGAAGCTGAACATGTTTGACTTGTTCTAAAATCGAGTGCATGCCTATTGGTTTAAGGTTGATTTAATTTTTATTTGCCTGTTCAAGATTGTTTAATTTCTAATACTTAGACTGAATCAAAGTCGAGTGAGTTCTGATTGACCGGTTGAAGAGTTAATACTAATTTAAATCATGTAGGTTTGTTGTCATGTGAATGCGTTTTCGTTCGCGACGCATTGCGATTTTTGTCTTCGATGCATGTACATGAGTCGTACGAGTCTCATCGCCCGAAAGTGGTCGGCCATCTTGCTCCGTCTAGTAACGTATGTCGTCGTTAGTATCGTTTCTCGAATAAATAAAATATCTATGATGTAACCACGTTGAAGTAGTTAGCAATAGAATTGTGACCGTTGAGTGACGTTTTCAGATATTACGTCGAAATAGGTAAATCAGTGTCGTAGCGTTATTTCACAAACTTAGACCTCGCATGTGTCTAAACTGCGATGTGAGAATGTCATACATTTTTCTGTCCCTATTTCCTTGTTCATGGTTCAGTAGAAATCCACGGTTTCGCCTTATCTATTGTTCGTGTTACTGAAAACACGAAAAAGTCCATAAAATGTAGTGCTGTATTGCCAATAAATATTGCTTTCAAAGCAAGCAATAAACAGAATATATTTTTTTTCTTTTAGTGAAGAATTGTTCTCTTTGATCAAAACAGTTTGAGGTTGATTTGTGTTCTCCCTAACCTTGTCCCGTTCTATGTGGGTTATGAACGACAAGTAAATTGATGACATTTTCCACGGTCCAATTTATAATTTGGAAGTAGTTCTACAAACCAGAACTACATACATATAATTACGCCTTTTTCCCATATGGGTAGGCAGAGACTACATTCATCCACTTCTAAACTACCAACCCACAAAAATAGAATGTTAAGAAAATTAGACTACAAGTTTCGTTTTCTCATTATTCTATATTCATGTGTGGTGTGGATTTAGTTTTCAGAACTACGTCCATTTATGGTCTACTTTCAAAACTGAAAGTCGTTACGTAGAAACCAATTCCACACATTCAAGTATACAATAATTATTCGTTTAAAGGTTCTGTGAGTGTCACATTTTTAGTTTTTTCCAAATTAAGGACAGGAATTTGAAATTATCAATTATATGATTAATAAAAATATTTAATGTGATACAATATTTGATCGACGATAGTAACTTTTGTTTGTTTATATTTACGCACATTATAAGGCGTTGATACTTATTATATTTGTGGACTACTAAGGAGTGGATTTATGTACCTTATAGCTGTTTTCAAATTCTGTTTATTTAGGATTTTTTTATAAAAGAGTAAATAGACTTGAGTTTGCATGTAAATATCTTGGGACGTGTAAATTGTCATCAGGCGGAACTGGTGTGTAACGCTTTCAAATCTATAATCAAAAATACAACATATTGAAATACTTTTTGTTAATTTCTATGTATTATGCAATATTGCCAGTTTCCCTTCTCCAACTTTACATCATGTAAAGTAGCGTGGATACACGCTATTCAGGTTTATGTATGTTATATTGGTTGTGTTTATTATATTTTTCATATTTTTGACATCAACAACCAACGTAACGTCGATCAACGTAAGAAGACGTAACTACAATAAGGACGATGACTTGTTAAATTGTTATCATTACGCATTATATAGACTAAATTGTGAAAATACATTTTGTGATATTTTATTGTGTAATTATAAACTTAATTATTCAAAATAATACGCTGGGTATTATTTAATAAAGACAAAGGATTCATAAATTTTCGTAATTAACAGTTCATGACAAGACATGTCGGCAAACGTATCTAAGTATAGCTGTAACAAAAGTATGGATTTGTATCGTCCAGTCGTTTGTTGAAATTGTGAATTTATTGTTGTTATATCTTTATCATTATTTAGTCGATTAGTGTTTCCACGGTTTACTCACGTTAATTTTAGTCGAACAGCCGCGCCGCGACGTTCCTAGTACTCGCCCTGAAGATGGCCTTCTGAATAGGTCGAAACGGTCGTCGGCGTTACCGACTGAAATTAACGTGAGTAAACTGTGGAAACACTAGTTATGTCATCTCGCGTAACTTTCAATGATATAATTTAGTTGATTATTAATTTACGTGACTCTTCCATTGAAAATATGTAATTAAGAGTAATTGACATTAAATACAAAAAAATATTAAAAAATCTATCAGTATATTTATCGTGAATATTCAGGGCGCACATGTGTCTGGATAACTGTGCATTTGACATATATTTTTATTCCATTGTAATATTTGTTTAATGCCCAGAGATGGCTAAAGATTAGTTTCATAAGAAGGTGTATTTGTAGTCAATATTGTAAAAATATCATTAGGTATGTTTTATTGGCCATTGTGTAGCATACTTTTAAATAAAAAATTGTTCATTGTTATTTCATGTTCAAATTTCTTTAGCGTCAAAAAAGAAGCCGCCATGCACCGTCCGGTGAGTGGGAGAGTCGGAGGCCTGACTTCCCCGCCCTCTCCATTTGGGGAAGGCTTTTTAAAGGCCGGCAACGCTTCTGTGACCCCGCAGGTGTTGCAAGTGTCTATGGGCGGTGATAATTTAATATCACGTGACCCGCCTGTTCGCTTGCCTCTCTCTTTCATAGAAAAAAATAAATTATAAATCCTCTAAGGAAGGACACTCAAATCGTATCCTACAAATATTATAAATGCGAAAGTTTGCGGTGATTTACATAATTCGATGCTAGAAAGCAATCTTGTCGTATCTCGAAAAATGCGTTTCTTCCTCACTAACTTCTTGGATTAAGAAAAAAAATACTTCATGCATACTTTTGGATTTTTCT
The DNA here is from genome assembly GCA_020352625.1 of Cactoblastis cactorum. Classification (NCBI taxonomy): domain Eukaryota; kingdom Metazoa; phylum Arthropoda; class Insecta; order Lepidoptera; family Pyralidae; genus Cactoblastis; species Cactoblastis cactorum. The sequence goes on along the minus strand of JADGIL010006726.1, from coordinate 38,961 downwards.
TTACGAAAATTCAACGTCGTTTTGAAATGAAACAACGTCGTTAAATAAATAAATAAAAAACACTTGAAAAATTGAGACCCAGACTGTTCGATGCAGTATTTTTTTTATATCAAAGAAGGCAACAGAAAAACTCATTTTTCGAGATACGACAAGATTGCAATCTAGCGTCGATATGTGTGTTACTCTTTCACGAAAAAACTATTGGACGGTTTGGATGAAACTTGCAGTAATATAATTTTCTAATACATCCGTATAACATACAGGCTACAGACCAAATTCGAGCGAAGCCGCGGGTAATTGCTAATTTACATCAATTGCACTGCAGTTTTCGTCGTCAGTAATAACCAACGACTTCTAAGTGTTCACGGAAGGTTTAGGTCAAACGCCAAAATAAAAATGGTTCTTACGTTTCTAAGCTCTATTCCCCTTTAGAAGTTGTAAAATGTCTAACTGAAAACGTCCAAAAGCCTTGCTGTATGCGCAGAGAAGCCGAAGTCTCATACGGACGAATCCCATATTTATCAGTGCTTGCTGTGATGTTGGAATTATATCTCATATCGTTTATCCTTTGTTTTAAAAAGGCGTATAATAAATAAGGCACTGTGGTAATAATCTTTGTATATTTGGTATGAAAATCGTATACATATATAAAACAATGAAATTGCTAGTACTTAGGTCTGTATCGACTTCTTCCGTGCTGACTGATAAAACATACTATAATCTGTATACAAGATTAGTGTCAAAAATGTACTGTTTTGGAAGTATAATCTGAATGCATATTTAGAACATAAAACGTTTCTCAGTATGGCAAATATATCTTCCACGCTTGACAGTCATTCAGTCGATTCATTTCATTTATACTAAATGTATTCTTAAAATGGATATTTTCATCATTTTTGATATTTAAATGTGCGTGCTTAGTCAAACATACCTAAGAGGAACTTTAAAATAAAATTAAGTATTATAAATGCGTTTCATGACATCTGTGTCATTGTTCAATAATACTATATTCAGTAACCAAACGTGGAAGACTAAAAACTACAATTCGCTGCACTGAGAATCGTTTTATCTAATCCAAGGGGCAGACGCCGACGTGTACGCCCCTGGAGGTAGCCGTGCTCGGTATGGTGACGGTCTTCTCCTTGATCTGGATGTTCCTGATGCAGCCGACGAAGCCCTGGCGCGACTGAGTGCCCGGCAGGCTGCGTACGTCCCGCTCGTGTCCCCCGATGTACAGCCCGTAGCGGGTGTCCGTCGAGCCGGATTGGCCCACTACCGCATCCGAAAAGTGCCCGTCCACGCCGATTGTGACCACGTGGTGAGCTTTCAAAGCTGCAAAAGACATCATATTTCAAAATTTTATGCTCCCGTAAATCACTATATCGTCTTTTGGTTCACTATTTTGCTAATCGTGGTCTTTTGGGAGGTCTCCCGACTATTGGCTCTGTTTTCCCCGTAAGGAATAAAATGATATTATATCTGTATGTTCACTCAAAAACCTTCGTAACCTAATTCAGAATTACAAAAGACACAATCTGTCTTTTAACAACAACGAATCGATAGGTAGTTTACCGTGAATCCTGTGCCACTTCCCGTCACAGAGCGAGAAATTTTCCCCAAAGTTGAAACTGGCTTGGAAGGGACCCTTGCCGTTCTCCACGCGGGCCACCACTGCGTTTTCCAACATCTCGATGACCAGGTAGTCCTTCTTGCCGTACACGCTCAGCAGCAGCCCTGTGCTGTTACGCGGCTTCACGTCCATCGCGATGCCCACCTCGTTGCCCACTCGGAAGTGGTTTACCAGCTGAAATTGACCATTTCATGCGATATTCAAAATAATCTGACACCGACGTTGAAGATGAGGATGATTTTAAGAGATAAGTTTTGCAGATGGTTTATTAACTAAATATATAAACTAGGAAGAAGCGCATTTTTATAGAAACATTTACTATAGACGTGCCGATTTAAATCTTATTACCTTAAGATAGCTGCTAAACTCGCCCTCAGCGGGCTCGAAATAGAGTCCATCTTCAATATTGTCGACGCACCTCAGCGCGTTCACCCTCTGCTGCACATCCTTTACCATTTGTCCGTTCATCAACAGACCTTTCAGGCATCCTTTGAACGGCTGGTAGAAGCCCTGCAAAAAATGTCATTCCAGCTATCATCTAGCGCTATCGTGTATAATCTTAATTGCGACTACGCCCTTACCCATTATCCATTTCTATCATACGACGCTATATTATAGATGTAACTTATGATACCTGTCAAACTCTCTCCGGTACTTTCTATGTGATTCGCGTTTGTGGGCGCATTAACCGAAACATAATACTAAAAATAAATGATTCTGATACTATTACGGTTTTCCTTTTTATATCTTTCATGTACAGATGTTAGTTTTAAGATACATGTAGATTATCGACAGAGAAAATAGTTTTAGCTAGCCAGATTTGACCTCTCTGTTGAAATATTATCTAGAACCAAATGATCATCTGTGACCTTACGGATGCTATGAGACAGTTATAAAGAATTTATAACTGTTTTCTGTTTATCCTTATGGTAAGCTGGTAGAGAATGCTCTTAGCATTAAGTTCGCCATTTGTTCATGTACTTTTGTTATTGTAAATAAAGTTTATTAAATAAATCAATTTAATTGGAATTTTCTGTGTACGGAAGACATCGGTTCCATATCTGTTTACAATCGAAGGAAGCAATTCCGCTTTGCATAATTAGCACGGTGACTTTGTAGATTTCACACTTACCACCGTATTGTTGTATTGAGTAGTGACTTTCCTAAGGCCTCCGTAGAAGAAGGGAGGCGCTAGCACCTTGGGGTTGACACATTCTACGCTGGTCTCGCCGACCTCCTTGTTGTCGACGGTGACCTTGCTGTGACCTCCGTTGCGCACCAGGGTCATTTGATGCCACTCCGTGTCGTTGTACGTCTGCGTTGAGGACACCTGGCCGGTGCGCTCACCGCAATTGAAGGCCACGTGGAGCTGGATTAAAATTATACTTATATTTATTTATGCTCGAATAGGATAGTTTTATAAGTACTGGCTGGAAAGCTAAACCTAACCTAACTTGAACAGCTTTGGTGAGACCGGCTCGAAGCCACACAATGTTCTTTCATTGCCAAAAATTACAACAAAGTCGTAGTTAGTATAATTGTTAAAGGAAAAGTCGTGATAAGTATACCGCTAACTTACTAGGGCGTCCTTCATGTAGACGGCCAGGAACTGGTCGAGCGAGCTCTCGGCCTCCGCGTAGAATATGAGGCCGCCGTGCTTGTCGAAGGTGCGGAAGCTGATGGTCAGGTCGTACAGCTCCGACTGGCGACCCGGCAGCTTTCCGTACTCAATACGACTGTCTCGGCGCGAACCTGCATCAGCATTAATTTATTTTTCGTGAATTTTGAGGATCTTTGCGCGATAATATTAGATAAGATTGCTATCATAACAACATTTTTTTTATGAAAGTGGAGACAAACGAGCAGGCGGGTCACGTGATGCTAAGTGATTACCGCCGCCTATAGACACTTGTAACACCCGCTGGGTCACAGAAGCTTTGCCGCCCTTTAAGGGATTTATGCGCTCTTTTCTTGAAGGTTCCGATATTTGTATAGTTTTTGACAAAATTAGAAGAAATATAATCGGATCAGTAAAATAATATTAATTTGTGTAGCTAATGAAACTCACCAAACCGATAACCTTCCTCCGGGTCTCCTATGGTATAGTAGTTATCATGCGCCAGAGCGCAGCCCGGCTCGGGCTGCGGTCGCGGCCGCGGCGTCGTCGGCGCAGCCGTGATTGCGGTGCTCTTCGGCGTCGCTTGGATGTCGAACGCTCGACCTTCTTCTACTAGGGACGGTTAAAGTCATGTACGTAAACTAATTTAATCAATATTCAGCACTCCGTCACTTAACGATGAACGCAGGCCTCGAATAGTGCACAAAATTCTTTTACCATAATAGTTACCATTCCGTTTAAATGAAGTCTTTTCATGTAAAGCTTGCAAATGCAGTTTGCATAGTATTCGGATGGCTTCACCCTAATTGATTATAGTGTAAAATATACGGGCGCGAGACTGTATTGTAACTTAAGAGATCAGAAAAATCACCAGATCAGAGAAATTACCACTTTTAGTGTCCGGCGCAGAGGTGACTGGGGGCGCCACTGTAGTGGGTGGTTCGGGCGCCGGCGTTGGCAGCACCGTCGGCGGCGGCATTGTCGGGTAGTCGCCTCCTGCAACACATGTATGTACTCCATTAATACTAACGATTAGTACCTGACGGTCAAGCGTTCTTTCTATTGTAACTTTTAATGGCTAAACAGATTTTAAAGATAAGGTTGATTTCATTAATCGTGAAATCAATATTTGATGATTTGGGTTGTGTGACCCCTTTGGAGGGATAACTACACCCTTTGATGTGACTAAGAACACATTTGGACCCCACGTTACCTGGCAACACGCCACCAGTGGAGATGACAGCGCCGCAACGGCCAAAAGTGACACTGTTGTTACTGTAAGGCTCCAAAAGGTTGAGCACCCGGCCGTTCAGTGTGGCGTCCGCGATGCAGCCCTGGAACGGAACCCTGGACCCTATTTTGCCCGCGATCACGTATCCGGGCTGGACCCCACCAATGAACAACACACCATTGAGGATGTGAAGAGGGTCTGGAGCCGTGTCCGTGCTGAAAAAGAAATGAATATATAATAGTTATTTGTAATTAAAATCAAAATATTTGATGTCGTACAACATAGAAGGGGAAATATTAAGGAGTTTGCATTTAAAAAGCAGATTTTAAAGCCAACCTTAACATATACCAAAGTGTCAATACATGGTTAGTACGAAAGCTGCGCAGTAAATATTTCGAATTACTGGTAGGCCTGGTCACGATGTTACCTGTAGTAGTCATAATCGTCGATGACCATCTTGAGCGCGTTGGCGGCGTGCGTGACGGTGACCACATGCCACTGTGAGTCGTTATACGTGTTTAGCCCGGTGTCCAGCTTCTCTCGCTGGCTGGTCAGAACCAGTTGCCCTGAAAATACACATTTAATGACGACCTCGGTTGTGTAATGGTGGTAACATGATCCAGCTGAAGTTTAGAAAATTTTATACCACTTATTTTTAACATTCCTATTGAGGAAGAATTGAAATATTTATTACCCTTGATGAGCGATAGCGACATTAGATCCTGGCTGTTGGCAGTTAAGGTCCTGCTGGAGTAGACGAAGAGCAGGCCGTCCGGGCTGGACGTCTGGAACTTAAGCGTGACCTGCGGGTTCTCGGAGGTGACGTCTATGTAGCGCAGGTAGCTGTCTTGTCCTGACAGCGACACCAGCGACGAGAACTGGAAGAAATTATAATGTTTAACAATATTTGTATGTCTGACGGCGTAGTATGGCGCACTATGTACATATGTATATTAAATTTAAGATGTTTATGGTTCCTCATGTCAGACAGAAATAATTATAATGAATTTAGATGAACAATAAAGGTTTAGATCAACGTTAACCATGGAGAAATGCATTACATGGATATCAATGTAGTCATTAAAAGTCATTTACACGAAAGTCATTTTGACTAGAGAGACAGGTATTATACATTGTATATAGATTAGTAATAGATTTACCCGGCAAAGATTTAAAATTACCTGGCATCCATAGACCATCCCAATAGATTCGATTGCGTCACTCAGTTCTACATTGATTCTGTCTATGCTGATCTGTCTGATGCACCCGTCGAATCCTTGGCTGGTAACTCTGGAGATATCTTTGTTGCCTCCTCCAAACTTCATGGTATCTGTGGCTGGGATTTCCTTTACTGACGACGATAGAACCGATCTGAGTATTTCCCCGTCTACTTTGAGAGAACAATCTGAAAGGTATCGCGTGGCATCCAGTTTGTGCCAGTTGCCATCGTTGTACGTCTTCGAAGTGCCCAGGATCACCAACTCTTCTTCTTTGGGACCGAAGGCAACCTGTCGAGAATGCAAATTAACATTTTTAGTAAAATAGTATGTCATATATCAGAACTATCTTATTTATGAAAGAGGGATTTATACGCTCTTTTCTTTAAGGTTCCGATGTCGTATTGGTCCGGAAATACCGCTGCAGGCAGTTCGTTCCAGTGTGCTCGTACGTGGTATATCTTAATTTCTGTTTTGAATAGTTTACGGTCAAAAGTGATCATTAATTATATTTAAATGGATTGTTTTAAAAAACAATCGCCTATTTATATGTAATAAATCTTAACCTGCAAATAAACAGCTCCATCTTGCATTTGGACTGAGAAGAATTGGTCATTTTGTCCAACCAGGTAGATAAGTCCGTTCGGTGCGTACGTCCGGAAAAACAGTTGAATGTGGTTCTTTTCTGGCTCGAGGTAGCCAGACCCGGACATGATGACGTGTGAGCGCCCGTTAAACCGGTACTCTTGAGGCCACACTGGAGGTGTGATCAGCTTGTTCCTGAATATAAATTAAGAAGAATAAATGCCTTTCGCATTCAAATTATGTGTCATATCAGCATCTCGAATCAAACATGCTGTTCTATTATGACAAATAAAAAACATACCTCTGCCTAGATCCCTTCAGATTAGTGGCATTAACAAAGTTCCACAGTCCAACGGGGGTGTCTCCGATCATAAGCTCCTCGATTTGGCCCTCGAACGCTGGGAAGCTGATCTTCTGCAACTTGGCGTCCGACGGAACTCCACCCACGTAAAGTTTGGATTTCTGCTTGTCCAGGTTGAAGATGGTGTGCGTTCCAGGGAGCATGCCTTCCTTGTTATACACGGCTTCTGACCCGTTGGCCAGGGCGGCTCGGATTGTCAGCTTCACGCTGCGGCCCACTCTGATAAAAAATACGGAATATATTGTCATTAAAAATAATACATTAATAATGAATTCATTTTATGACGAAATCTTAATTTATTCTTAAAAATATTTCAGCAATTTTCTTTCTGGTAAATTCTCCTAAAGTAAACTTTGTTGTTTAGTTGTGAAAAATAAATAAGATATTTGAAATTGTCCAGATTGAATAAAAACAATAATTTTAAAAGTGCTTCTAACCTGTTGACGATGACTTGATACCACTGGTTGTCGGCGACGTACTTGTCGCTGATGAACTTAGCGGGGTCTCGACCGGAGTCGTGGCTGTCCCCAATGTCCATCTCCAGCCGAGGGTAGCCGTTCTGGATGCTGAGCACCATGAAATCGTCCTGAAAATTTACCGGTGTCTTACATAATATAAATCATTTATCGATAGATGATTTGCTAATTTAAGAGTATATAGAAATGGTCATAGAAACGTTAGTTTCCTGTTCGCATTTACTAAAGAAAGTAAATTGTTTTTAACAAAAAAATTTGCGGTTGATTAGTGGAAGCGAGCCTTTTTTTTACAATGTAACAGTATAACAAAAAAAAAGTATAACTCAACGGATTATAATTAGAAAGAATTACCGGTTGCAAGCCCACCGTAATAAAATTATTTAAATTTGTTTCAATTAAGGATATCAATTTGCCTTAAAATCGAGTTTACTTGGATTTTCTTACATTAAAAAAAAAAGAAAACTCAATATGATAACAACAATAAAGTTATAGTGCTCGTGTGCCACAAGCTGCTGATAGTCGCCAAAAGTAAAAACATGACTTACAGACTTGCTCCTCCTGAGCATCGTGTCCTTAGGGTTGCCGAGGTACAGCAAAAAGCCGTCCTTCTCTTTGGTGCGGAAGTACGCGGAGACTTTGGTGGAGGTGGACATCTCATCCACGTTGTCCGGCAGACGAAGCTGCAGCGTCGACAGCCGGTCGAAAGTCACGCCGAATTGGATGCGGTTCGCTAAGGTTCTCGCCTGTGAGTTAATATCTCATGTGAAAATAAGTTATTTCTAAACGACGTTTGACACGTGAACACGCCTTCAAAATCGCTAGTGGTCACAGAAAATTGTTTTATAACTATTGAATAAAACAATATAAAGTTTATTAATTCGAAATTAGTTGAGTAATTTCGAAGATTTCCTACATAGGAACTTACAAACACTATCTCATTATAAATAATAGTTTGAAGCCATTTAAATAAAAAGTCAAGTGAAGATTAAATAAGAATAGAAAAATAATAAAGGAAAAAGAAGATATTTCCAAGCATTCCATATGACGCGGTTGCAGACAAAATATTTCCTATAAATCATTCCTGATATACATATGTACATATATAAGTTAGGTACCTGCTCTATCTTCTCCTGGAGCTGTCGCAGCTTGGCGTTGGCGTCAGCCCTCCTCTTCTCCAGGTCTTCCTGCCGCATCTTCACCGCGCGGTACTGCCTGTCCACGTTGTCGGTATTTTCAGTTTGTTTCACTGGAAATTCACACATTTTTAAACAATGGTACATAGATTTTCTCGTACCTAAATCATTGATTGAAAACTTCGTAGGCGCAGTAGATATATTTATGTATTATGTAGGTATTTGTTATAAATATAGTATCGTTATTATCCCGTAAAACAAGACTCAAACTTACTATGGGGTTAACTCAATGTCCCTATCTATTTATCTATTTTGTTGACCAGTCGAACAATACTGTTTCATTGAAGGTAGTTATGTGATGTTAATATTATTAGCGCAAACAAACTAATGTCATTTAAAATTGAAGAAGCTATTTTTTCATATTAGTTACTGTAAGATAAAGCGATAATTTATTAACACTAAATTGAACTTCTGCATAGATTGTGTAACTGGTCTCACTAGAAGTTCTTCAAACTTCTACAAGCTTCTTCAACTTCTTCAAAGTTCTACAAACTCACGTAAAGACTGGACGTTGGCGGCCATTTTTTGTGCCTCGTCCGCCTGTTTGGGCAACGTCTGCGCCCATTCCTTGCTACTAGCCAGCTCTTTGCCCAGCTCGGACATGGTGTCCAGCGTGTCGCGGACCACCGCGTTCACCCTGTCTGCCTTGGCCGCTTCCTCTTGCAGCGCGAACGCGCTTGGTGATGGCATCGCCCTGGAGAGAGAGTTCATTCATTGATGAAGGATTTTTCCAATTTTTTTTTTTTAATTTACAAAATTACATGAGGTCAAACTCGACTCGATCGACCTTACGTTCGCATTACCCGATAGTCAGATTTAACTTGTTAGATTTGATTACAGACAGATAACAAAAGAGGCTTACACAACTCCGTAGATACAACGGGTAGTTCAATCCATCTTTATTATCATACCGTCGAAAGTAGTAATGCATATTTGAGATGCCTGTATTCCCAATTCGTTCAACTCCTAAAATTTCACAGCTGTAGTATTTAATACCTTTCGAATCACATAAATAAAAAATATTACTTTCTTTATTACAGCGAACTGATTTAGGTATTTAACGTTTATGTTTTAGTACAATATTAAGAGCAGAGTTTATAAATTTATGATCGCTCACAGTTCGATAGCATTGGTGTCATCCTCAGCCCGGCCCAGTGTCTTAGAGGCGTCGGCCAGGGAGTTGATGGCGAGCGTCAGGTTGGGCCCCAGGGTCTTGTTTACCGTCTCCAGCGCCTGCAGCGCCACTTGCAACAGCTTCTGAGACTTCTCGCGTGCTGGCTCTACTCTTGCCTTTATATCGTTTTCTGTCTGTAATTGTGATTAATGAGTAAATATAAGTAGGGTCTATATATGCAAATACATACGTGTATTAGTGTACTGTGTATTAGATTACACAGAAATAATTATTAAATATTTGGTTATTTATTAGCAATCTAATTTTAAGTTTTGTTTTGGTTCAGTCAAGATGACTGGAACAAAACAAAACTTAAAATTAGACAACAACATTATACCGCAATTAGCTGTACGCTTGGGTTTGCAAACAGCAGATTGTTCTAGAGTTAAGCACGTTCACATAAATACCTAGAGTGACGCCACAAAAATTACCGTGACTTTGGATTGTAGCAAGGCAGACAAATCAGAGCTTAGCTCAATTTCACAACTATCCAAAGATCAGTTTAATGCAGGGTTCTGTTATGGTGCCTTACAAAAGTTAAAAACTGGCTAAGCGAGAGTTAAACATAGCGACTGTCAAGTTATCACAGTATGAGATACAACCTAGTCATAGACTGACATTGAAGTCCTAGTAATAGCAGTAACAGGGTCCTGGTTTACCCTTTGCGTGCGGATCTCCGAAACTTACATTAGCAGCTTCTCTGTCAGCGGCGTCGGCCTGGTCGGCGGCCATCTTGGCGTCTGCGATCTCCTGCACGATAGACGAGTACGCAGACGCGGCGGCGTACGCGTCCTGCGTGCGAGTGTTGTTGTTCTCTCGCTTCGCCACCTCGCGCAAGTTGTCAGCCTTTGGAAATATAACAAAAGTTATTTGCCTAACAAATAAAAAAATAAACTACAAAATTAAATGGTCTCTACTTTTTAGCTTTTGAATAGCTGAACTGATTTTTTTAATGACAAATACTCTCTTAAGGCGCATTTGAAGCTGAAGTCACCATTTTACTACTACTATAAACAGCTAAACTGATTGCTAATCATGGGAATATTTGGTGTGAAATAGATTATATTCTTTATGCTTGAAACTTTGATCACTTAACATCACGAGGCAAGCTCGCTCGTTTGTTTCTTTCTTTAAAAAAAAATCTTACCCTATTCCTCAAGCTCATAGCATGTTGCAGCGCCACATTCGTATAGTTATGCATGTCACCCATCTTCTTATCCAGTTCTAACAATCTATCCTCCATGTTGATGTTCTGTTGTCTATTCTCCTCCAAAGCGTTGGTGGCGTCGGCGACGGCGTCAGTGGCGACTTCTGTGAGATGAGTGGCGTTGGTTGTGTTGTGCGCGGCGTCGATCAAATCCAACATGGCCGCGCCGCTTAGGTCCGCTACTGAACCCACTTTGCTGTTCGATTTTGATTGTCTGGTGAAAGAAACTCAAGTTAATTGGCAATATCAGTACAAATGAAGATATGGTTTGCTGGTTAAGATATATGTACGAAAGGTTGAAAGATCAATTTACCTCTTACCATTGTTATAAGAGGGTAGATTAATAAAAAAAAGCGTGTTATAGACTTTTGGTTTGTTAAGTCGATAAAGGAAATGTGAAATCCTGGTAACTAATATTGCACTAGTAAATAATTGCTGCTTGTTTGCACTAGACATGTCACAAGTTGCGTCAGATGTATTTAGATGTACTTACCTATTCTTGGCATTGAGCTTTTTGGCCAGATCTGCGGTGTGCTGCGCCAAGTCGGTGTACTCAAGCATTTCATCCAATTTCTTCTTTAGGTCTCTTGTGTTATTCACCAGGGCATCGAAGCGCTGTTGAAAACAGTTACTTGACATTATAAAAGAAATGAAGATGAAGTACTAAATCATATACAAAATTATATTCTTACCTGTTTTTTTTTATAGATTGTTTTTATTAAACGTAGCTTAGAACAGTATTAACCAATATGACTTATCGATTTAAGAACCAAAGTTTACAAATTGGGGGACTACGACGTCGTTGATGTTACAAAATTACTTGTAAAATACAAACGTCCTTTAATGTGCAGTAAGGTAGAGACAACCACCAATCGGTTATTTACCTTAGCTTGGTCGTTGACTGGCCGGACGAAGGCGGTCATCCGCTCAATCTGAGTGGTGGCGTTGTTGAGCGCGCTGATGGCAATCAGCTGCTTCGGCTTCAGGTCCTTGTCTGTCACCAGGAATTAATCCATACTTAATATTATAGATGTTTGTTTATCTGTCTTTATCGTCAAAACGGAGCAAAGGATAGAAAAGAATAATTTATTTGCGTTTGTACAGAGTATACATAAGTTTAGTGTTTTTTTTTGGGGAGGTAATTGAAGGCCTAGAGAGAGAGTCATTGGCTGCATTTTGTCTCTTTCTATAACACCCCCAAATTTACGCGAGCAACAAAGTCGCATGCAGCAGCTAGTTTCTCCTAAATTACTTATCAATTGTAATGAAAACAACAAAACTTTTATTTTTCATTTAAGTACGCAATATTTTTTTACAATTTATCCCTGCTATATAGTTTAAAGGTTAAGAGGCGTGGGACAGACTTTTTAATAAATTAGAAACGAATATTTATCGAAATATTTGCATTATCAAAATACTGTTTCAGTAACCTCTACATCATTTGAAAAAACTTACTCTATATTTATAAGTTTAAATTTTCAAAATGTCCAATTTTGTAGCAATGTTGCCTGTTAAATTTAAACCTGATAATGCCCATAATCAACAATGTTGTTAACGTAAACAACTACAGAACTCACCAGCCAAGTCATCTCTGATCTGCTTGGCTTCAGTCAACGCGCTGTCCACCTTGGGTTGCTGGCTGAGTTCCAGGCCTGTCGCCAACAAAGCCACGTGGGCGATGACAGCTGCCGCTTCCTCCGCGCTGCTGCGGGCCATGCTGAGGATCTTCTCCGCCCCGACGGCCAGCTCGGCCGCCCGCCCGATCTGTTTGTCGCTGTCTGTCGCTGCGAACTCAGCCTGGACAAAGACATTACTTAATAAATAATCGCGACTTCATTCGCGCGTACCTACTACAGTCAATATTTCGGGTTCTAAGCAGCGTATTGAGATGAAACCTACGCTATATTTTAATTTAGACCTTCTGCGATATAACTGTGAACACCGCATCAATTTTAATCCAGTAGTTTTTGCTTGATGCGCGAACAAAATAGAGACAGATAACATTTTTAACATAAATTGCTTCTATATATCCAAAAAAGAAACGCCATTTTTTCATGTAGAGTCATTCCATAGTTACAGTTTTATTATTTGTATAGATATTAATTCATAAATTGTTCAACTCAGTAATCATTAGTTTGCAAGAAAAATGTCTTAACGGATAGAAAACATAAAACTCACCGATCTTAGAAGGTTCTTAGCACCGCTCTCGAGAGTCCTGAAGGCGGTGGTAACGTCAGCGAGGTCCACGTTCTGGAGCTCGTAGACGCGCGGCCGCAGCGCCTCTGTCTGATTCGCGATGTAGTTAAGTCGCTGCGTGGTGAAGAACGAGTCGGCTTTGTCCTGCGGGGTGAACATTTTACACCACATTACGTTTAAAGAAAAATTGGAGAAAGTGCTGCAATGGAGTTCGTTCCGCCACTTCTCCATTTGCGCTTTGGAAGTGGTGGTAAAATTATTTTTAAGTAAATAATTGACGTCAATCATCACAAACAAATTAAAATGAACAAATTGACAATCAAAAGTGCTATATTCTAGTCTATTTGACTAAAAATATTTTGTCTTTGACTTGTATTCACCACATCAAGTATTATCTCTAACAAGTCAGTCAAAGCTATTTGCAAGATATACACCAGTATTCTAAGGTGTGTTTTCGTCTTCATTCAAATCAAAATCAAAATATTTATTCAGAAATTAATAAATAAATAAATATATAGGGACAAATCACACAAATTGAGTTAGCCCCAAACTAAGTTTGAGACTTATATTATAGGATACTAACTCAATGATACTATATTTTATAATAAATACATACATAGATAAACATCCAAGACCCAGGCCAATCAGAAAAAGGTAATTATCTATCATGACCTGACCGGGGATCGACCCGGGACCTCCTGAGTGTCGGTCAAGTGCGTTAACCGTTACACCACCGAGGTCGTCAAAATTAGACCTTCACAGGCACTTTTTCACGTCACCAATTAATAAACATTTAAATCTCTATCAAGCTATAGACTACCAGCATTTCGGAAAGACCACTGTTGCTCAAACTCGACTCAAACTTATTGCGGTGAATCGGTATTCATAGACATAAAAAATACTCCACTCATAAAATTTACTCAGTCGAGGTGAGGAGACAAGTGTAAGGTATTCTAAGTGCAAGATATTCAAGGTATCTAAGGTCTTACCTTAAGGATCACTCAAGCAATTATAACCTGGTTTTGAATTGCTTCTTTTCATTTAAATTTAGAAATAAAAATTATGAAATGGATTTCTATCACTTTGGTATATTGAAAATCAGAAATAGTGACAGATTGTGAGATTCATTGCATCCTAAAAGTCCATTCAGTCCATTTAGGGCTATTCTTTTGAGGTAAGTACAGACCTTAAAAGCTGACAAGTTCCTACGAGAAACGAACCTTGAACTCCTGTGTCTCGTTAGTGAGGAGGTCGCGTAGGTCCTGCACCGTGAAGATGAGCGCGTCCGTGCACGAGTCGCACTCCTGGCATCCCTCATTCGCGATAAGTACCCACCTGGGTGTTTTAACAAATTCATGCTTTTTATTCACATTTAAATGTACATAATTTAATCAATCCCTCTACCTTTAATCTATGAAGTCAAAAATAAAAATGAAATAAAAAAATTGGTATGAAAAATTCAATATAAACTTCAAACGAAAATTAGTAAATCGATCAAGTACTTTATGCAATATATCAGAATCAGTCTAACAAATTATTGTACGCGATTCCGACTCGTTCTTTTTTAATTTTGTGAGCTACAGAATATTAGAAAATTTTAAAAAGATTTACAATGTATGTATATGTATATTAATGAAAGGGCTGTTTTGAGGATATAATCCTCAAAACAGCCCTTTCATTAAAATATTAATCTCTGCTTAATTTCAAGATTAGCACTTTTTAAGTTATTTCGTAAAATAAACCTTCTCAATCCGATATAAATTTTCCTTTCAGCAATTAATGTTTTATGTTATAGAGCATTTTAAACGCCGTAAATTGTAATAACACATCCTATTAGGTTATAGATTTGAAAACTGCACTCAAAACAGATTGAAATCTAATTAACCCCAATTACACGCTACAAAGAGTTCTTGCGTCCATTGGGGGTAACTAATGAATGAACACAAAGTGATGTCACCTTTCGGGGCATCGGTCGCACTTCTCCCCGATGACGCCGGGCAGGCACTCGCACTGCCCCGTGGCGTTGCACATGAACCCGACCGAGTAGCCAGTGTTGCAGTTGCAGTCTGAATACAGACAAGTTGTTTTACAATATTTACACACTCGATAAATATCAAATTTATGTTTTTATACTATATATTATGTTTTTGTACTAATACTGTAAAGCATAGGCCTCCATTCAATCAAATAGTGTTGCCGTCCGATAGTCTAACTATAGATAGCATTTCGATAGAACTCAAACTCAAAATACTTAAAATATTGATGTTTCAGAAAAAATGTAGTATACCTACTAATTCACACTTCCACGGGGCTATATCAAATTCACCCGTTGGTTAATATTTTTAAGATCTAAGAAAACATACGAACAAGTTTGTCATCGAATACAATTTATGTAATCTTCGCTAACTAAGGACAGTGTGATATACACTTTTTCTTGGACCTTCCCTTACTTTTTTATGTAGGGTCGGCAAAGTAAGTTAGCTATCATCATCTCGTAATAATACAAATGTCATCATCATAATAATATCTACAAATATCATCATATATTTCATTTACCATTATATATTTTTTAAAATTTTTTCTTTACATTAAAAAATTAAGCACAATGTACTTACGATCGCAGCCATCTTTGCTGTAGTTCCAGTACCCGGCGGCGCAGTGCTCGCAGTGACGACCCGTCACGCCCTTCGCGCAACTGAACAAATACATAAATAGTTGCGATTAACAAACTTATTGATCAAAAATAAAAGTAAATATATAGGGACAAATCACACAAATTGAGTTAGCCCCAAGCTAAGTTCGAGACTTGTATTATGGGATACTAACTCAACGATATATATGTTTTATATACATTTATATCGTTGAGTTAGTATCCCATTAACATCCAAGACCCAGGCCGATCAGAAAATGGTCATTTTCCATCATGACCTGACCGGGGATCGAACCCGGGACCTCGTGAGTATTGGTCAAATGCGTTAACTGTAACACCATACTAATCATATAAATGGTTCGTCCGTCCGTCCGTTCGTTCGTTCGTTGCCACAATTCACAACCTGGTGATTCAGGTGAATACCTACAATTCATTCGAGGCTTACAACTTTTGGGTCTGTCTACCCCGCGAGGTATAAACAACGTGACTCTGTATTAGTATATTTCAGGATGTTCAGTGCGAGTCATTATAATTATTATAAAACAAAACATTCATTACATTAAAAAATAACTAATTTTGTATTGCTCACTAACAAATGAAAGGTGTATTTAAGTTACTCAGAAAAGGAACACATTCGATTCCATTAACTATTTTAATTAAATCTCAAACAAAGCATGTTTATTTCAATGAAAAACATTCAGAATATAATACGTGGAACACGATATTGTAACGTGTTTATAGGGTTCCGTACCCAAAGGGTAAATCGGGAACCCTATTGCTAATACTTTGCTGTCTGTCTGTCACCAGGCTGTATCTCATGGATCGTGAAAGTAAGACAGTTTAAATTTTCACAGATGATGTATTTCTGTTGCCGCTTCAATAAAAAAAAACAAATAAACAACAAAAAAATAAAAAAACAAAGCGCAGCTCCCATACAAAAATCGTGATTATTTGTTCTTTTTAACCGACTTTTCAAAGGAGGTGGTTCTCAATTCGGATAGTATTTTTTAATTTATAAATAGAAGTTACGAAACCATACGTGCGCGACCCCGACTCGCACTTGGACGGTTTTTATTTGTCATGGTTGTGACAGGCCTGAACAAAACTGAAATTACAACCAACAGCGAGTTAGGTTTGTTAAAAAAACAATCTTGTTTTTCTGAATAGTCGACGGCGCTATCGGGAAATAGGTTTTATTTTTAACCTCCGACGCAAAATGAGGGGCGTTATAAGTTTATGTTTGGGTATGTGTTTGTCATTCTGTCTGTGGCATCATAGCCCCCAAACGGATGAACCGATATGGATATTTTTTTTTTACGTAATGGGGAGGCAAACTAGCAGGCGGGTCACGTGATGTTAAGTGATCACCGCCGCCCATAGACAATTGCAACACCTCCCCATACGGAGGGCGGGGAATTTGGGCCTCCGGCTCTGCCACTCATCGGACGGAGCATGGCGGCTGATAGCCGCCATTCAGGCGTCGGTCTTCTGTGGGAATGTGGTAGTGCCCCGGACGAGCTGCCCTATTCAAGCTGCAGGCTAAAAAAGCATGCAGCAGGTTCATACAACTACGACTTAGGCTCATGTCACACATTTTCGTAGAAAGGTGGCTAACTAGGCTTCTTAGCTACGTTTTAGCCGTGCAATAATGTATTGCAATTATCGTGAAATCGAACAAAGTCGCGGGCATTCGCTAGTTTTTGAAATAAAAAGGAGGTCTTAATCATCCAGCCAAGGGAAGTTGGATAGGAATGTAGAACAAAATGTCACCTGCACTGTCCAGTGCTGTCGTCACACTGAGAGGAGTTGGAAGCCAGCGCGCAATCGCAGGGAGTGCACCCTCGGCCGCTGTTCAAGCCCCAGTGGTTCTCTTCGCAGCGGTCACATTTCTCGCCTATGACCCCTGGCAGGCATACGCAGGTGCCCGTCGTGGGGTCGCAGTAGTCCATGCCCAGCTCATTGCAAATACACGCTGGGGGACGATGGATATTTGAAAATCTTTCAAGGATTAACTCATCTTATTGTTATCTGTATAATACTGAATGTTTGAAAAATAAACTACTAAATTAAAAGCGTCTAATATTAATTTCCTTTGTGACTTTTTCGAATAAAATTAGACACCTACAGTCACAAAGCCACCGGGGTAGGAGGAACTAAATAAATGATGTATGATCAACTCACGAGTGCAGTTTTTAGATAAGATGGCGTCTCCGAAGAAACCAGGCGCGCAGAGGTTGCAGGCGGCCCCGGCTGTGTTGTTGACGCACTTGAGGCAGTCGCCGCTGATGCTGTCGCAGGAGCCGGGGTCGTCAGGGTTGATATTTCCGGAGCAGTTACACGGCTTGCAATAGTCGTCTGGTGGAAACAATAATGTTGTTAGGAAAAATTTATATGGCGACCTCGTTGGTGCAGTGGCAAAGTCTTTGGCTCTGAAGAGGTCCAGTGTTCCAGTCTTGGTCACGTTACGATGGAAAGTTATTTTTTTCTGATTGACTGCTGGTATTCAGATGTTTCTCTATAGTTTTTTTTGCATTAGTATCCCATAATACAAGTCTTGAACTTCGTTTGAGTCTAACTCAATTTATGTAATATTTATTTATGTCCCAACTGGAATAAAGAGGACTGTCGGAGAATTTCTACAAGCAGCTCGCGGTACATCTTCTTTGCGAAGTTCGGCACTTATTTGCGTCCAGTATTTACAGGTAAGATCGAAATTTTAGATTTTCTGATTTGATCTTAATATAAAAATGGATAAATAAATATTGAATTAATCACTTTAAAATTGATTTGTCCAACAGTAACTCGTTTTGACTGTAAATTAAGTTTAGATGTTTTGTGACTTAAAATAATTAACAAACAAAGGAGGTTTACGTATGTATTTTGGTAATAGTGAAAAACTAAATTTTTTAGAGCACGCATCCTGCCGTTTCTGATAAGATTTAGGAACTTGTTATTATAAATCCTTGTTAATACTGACCTGGTACTTCGGGCTGGCCGTAGTAGCCGGCGGCGCAGTACTCGCAGCGCGCGCCCCCGTACCCTGGCTGGCAGTCGCATGAGATCAGCGAGCCGTTCTCGCTCAGTTCGCACCCGATAGCAAAGCTGTGTGACGGAATATAATCTGATAAAGTTACATATACAATCAAAAATATTAAGAAATCATACATTTAGCTTTTTTAGGATCAAGAATGAACATTTAAGTAGATCACGAAAACTAATTCGTGAACTAAACTATTTTATGAAGTCTCTTTTAAAGCATCAGTACGCCTGTACCAGGAGATTCCACTTCGTAACTATAATTATGAACCAATCTTTTTTCGTCCTTCTTATATTTGTACACTAGCACCCATTTAGTGAAATTTTCCATGTAACTCTTATCTTCTTAGTATTAAAAAGTGGTTATCATACTTGTTAGATGTGTAGGGTAGAGGGCAGGCACAGATGAGGCAGTCGCGGGCCGTGCCCACCGTCGCGTTGCCATGGTAACCTATGATGCACTGTTCACAGTGATCGCCCATCGTGTTGTCGGTACAGCCCTGCGAAACCAAAACGAATTAAGAGAGGTGCTAGTTTCAGTCTAATTCTGAGATCATTTCCTAAAACCGGAACATTTGCCTACAAAATTATTATATCATCAAAAGAGTGTATTTTAATTCCATCCTCAGCGATGATGAGGCAGAGTCGTTCCGTTACCAAGCCTAGGTGATTTGATGAGGTTGCTGGCTAGGTTACATCTACGCAACATTTAAGGTAAACCAGAACCAATTCTGGGATAAGTGTTTACAAACAGTAGATGACGTTGGGACCCACAACTTAACGTGCATGAAGCATGGCATCTTCTTTCTTTTTATATAATTATTTAGGTGATTCATGCAATATCCTAGCCAACATTTTCATAAAAATCCTGCTATCTCACCAGGCAAATGCCTTGACCGCTGGAGGCAGTAATTTCCGACATACTTTTTACTCCTATGGCGGAGTAAATAGAGTCAAACATCGAAGATCAATATGGTTATTGTCAGAAGTCGAAATAAAACATAGTTACATTTTACAATTCCATCGTCTACAGGTTAATCCCCACTTTAAGTATTGTCTACCTTTGATTTACTTTTGCGAACTAGACTTTCTGTTTTCTGCAATAAAGTTATGCGATTTACCAAACAGATGCCAGTATTGACGTCACATTCGTTGGAGTGTCCGTTGCATTGGCAAGGCACGCAGCGGCCAGCGTGGGGGCCGGAGCTGAGCCGGTAGTAGCCGGCAGCGCACTGCTCGCAAGACATGCCCCTGTACGCGTGCGGGCACTGGCACTGCTCCACCGACGTCGCCTGCTTCGTCGGATCGAACTCGTCGTACTCCACGGGCACTGCCACGTCTAGCAGGACACTCATCAATCTGTGATGAAACATTGATTTTATCCGATGTTTCGCCAAATATTGGTCGTTCCGAATAAATATTTTTTTAATTTTGAAAATTGAACGCTATTGCCTTATAGTTTCATAATTAACACTTTGTATTTATAAAAGATTATCTTGTTGCAGCAACAAGCATTTTAACTTTCTTATTATATACTAGTGACCGTGATTTCATCTGTCTTGCTTCCGTGGGAGTAACGGTACAAAAATCACATTATGGACAAATAGTACATATTGTGATTTTTGAGTACCAAAAAGAGATTTTTTCCTATGCGCCTCTTTTCCATAAAGTAAAAACAATTTGACTTAAAAAAAAACTCACTGTGTAATAATTCCCTTTTCCCAAAAGGTCGCCCGAACGTAAATGCTGGTGACATTGACGAGAATATTCATGAATTGATCTCTGGTGACCGGAGAGCCGTCCAGGTTCGTGAACTGGTCTTCGGTGATCCTAACGGCGTGGGTCCAGGTGGTTTCCGAAGGTGGCTGCTCGATGCTGTTGTGCACGATGTAGCCGTTGGAACCGCCGATGATGAGGTCGGGCTCAGCTGAAGGCCGTCCCTGGTCCATGGCGGTGTAGTAGATAGCATATGTCAGGTAGCCACCATAGGACGTGAGGCGTTTTCCTGGATGGAATATTTTAAATTGTAAAGTCGTAAAAAGAAAATAAATAAATAGTTCTAAGTATTATTTATAAATGCATTGAAAAATTATCGCTATTCGAAATGTGCTTCTAACAAAATTGTGACATAATAGACAAGTTTTTAGGCTCATAAATGTTTACTGACTGCATTAACAATATCTATAGTATTTTTCTTCCTTCTTCTTTCTAACTTTACATTCTTTTTTTCTTACCGAGATAGTACTGTGGAGCTCCGAAATACAACACTTTGGCTTCAGCAGAGAGCATTCGGAAGTCGACCTGGATGGTCGAGTCGTTTTGCATCTCGGGCAGGTCAGGGTGCGGGAATATGTTTAACGTGCGGTTCACTTCTATGTTTGCAAGGTACCATTCGCTCATGCCGTTGATCTAAAGGAAACATTTGTTTTTGACATAAAGGATAACGATTATACGTTGAGATCTCATAACACCGTAAAGCTCTGCACATTTATCTACGAAATACTAAAATAACATAACAAAAAAGGCGATACGTCATCTTTGTGCCACCTAAATGGTTGGCCACTCTTCAACGATCGAAGCGATCAATTTGCTTTTGTAAAAATTGGCGGGGAAGTTGAGCCTCCAGCTTTCCCTCTCACCGGAAGGAGCATGGCGGCTGATAGCCACCATTTAGGCGTCGGTCTTCTGTGGGAGTGTGGTACTGCCCCGGACGAGCCGGCCCTTTCATGCTGCAGGCTAAAAAAAGTAGTAGGCAGATGATGACATATGTTATGTATTGTCTCACCTCTCCCCAAGCCAGGTAGGAGCTGGAGCAGCGTGTGGTCTTCCCGAAGCAGTAACACTTGGTGCAGCCGTCTGGGTCGTCGCCGCGCAAGTTGAAGTAATCCTCTTGACACGTGTCACACGCCTACACGAAAGGGGAAAAAGGATTACGACAAATAAATATACCGCGGGATAAATCACGAAGATTGGGTTAGCCCCAAAGTGATTTCGAGACTTGTGTTATGGGATCCTTACTCAACGGTGCTATATGTCAAACAAATACAAATATTTATAGTAACTGACTAAGGATCGTTCTCGGGACCTTCTGAGTAGCGCGCTGGCACGTAGATTCTATGTAACAAAGTTTATTTGCCAGTTACTTCAGTGAAAATTACGCATCTAGCATATTTTAACTCTCGGATTGATTTCACCCAACAACTTATGACAAATCCCCAGCTTATTTTACATTTGAGGAGTTTTTCACACCACACTGACATTTAAATGGATAAAACCGATACCGTTAATCATTATCATTATTTAAGAGTATTCCCAGTTGCAGACAGTTCCAGACGGGTTCTTAGCAGTGACCCGTCAGAACATTTTAAATACACGTCTAAATAAATTTTATACTTTTCATCTTATCTATTGTTGAGGGAGCTACAACCAAGACAGACACAAATAGACTCTTCAAACAGTGCTTTCCGTTATTTAGATTGTATATCTGGAAGTAAGAATTCATTAACCTATTTTTTTTAGAAAGCCGTGTTTCTGATGTTTAATCTTATAAGAGTAAGAATTACCTGCCCCCGAACGTGCTTCTTGCAGTAGCATTGCGCTGTGTTCTGGTCGCAGACGTCGTCGGTGGTCCCGTCGCGGTCGCACGTGCACGGCACGCAGTCCGGGAACGCGTAGTGTCCGGGCACGCAGTGGTCACACACGCGGCCGATCACGTTCTCCTTGCATCTGTGGATGGTTCATTCGTGACTTTTTCTTTGTTTATTGTACCTATTGTGTGTGCGTTCTATAAATAAATAAATGAATCGTACGCCTCAGTCTATATCCTGTGTTCAATTCCCAGTCAGGTCAAGAGAAAATGATCTTCTTTAGATCGAACTGGATCTTGATAGTTTATCCTTATTAATAAATAGTAGTAGTAAGATACGTAACGACAGAATGGCATTGCACTTGTAGAAACAACAAAACATACTCGCAGTTGCCGCTGTCCGCCTCGCATTGCAGATTGTCGTTAATAACTCCAAGAGGGTTGCAGTTGCAATCGTCGCATCCTCGTTGCACATCGAAATTGAAGGTGTATTTCTTGCAACGATTGCAATCCTCCCCTTCCACATTCTTCGGACAGATGCACATACCTATAGAAGATATAGAAGTCTTATAAGGAATCAAATACCAAAAACATCGTTTCACCTATTGGTTTCTCATTCTTACCATTGTCATCACAGATAGCTGTCGCCGGGCAATGACAAGGCTTGCAGTTAGGGAAGCCGTAGTAGCCGGTCCTGCAGGCGTGGCAGGACCTGCCGATCACGTTGGGCTTGCAGGGGCACTGTCCGCCGAACTTGTCGCACTCCAGCTCAGTGGAACCCAAGAAATCACACAGGCAAGCCAGCGCACCGCTGTTGTACTCCGAAGTGATTGAGAACATTGACTCGCGGCAGAAATCTAAGAAGAAAATGATATTGGAATTCTGTTGTTGTAAAGGAACTATGGCGTTTCACAAGATGAACGTATATTTTCACTAGTTAAAACGCAGAAGTTAGCAAGAATGGACACAAATACATAATCTCAGATTCAACATCGTCAGATATGAGCTATTGGATTTATGATCATTGTAAACGATTGCAATAAATTTTTGAAACTGTTCCAGGTAATAAAAGTAAACCAACTTACCACTAGTATTACTGGTGATTTGATAATGGTTGGAGGCGCAGTTCTCGATGAATTGACGTGTGTAGTCCACCATGTTGGCCTCCTTTAGCGCCGCCTCCGTGAAGTCAGGGGCTTCCACCACCAGCAGGTAGTCTAGCCACACTCCTTTGCTGCCTTCACCCTGAATATTGTAAGGCATTGACAATCTCATCACCTGTTATTTATCGTTATGAAAGAAAGTTAGAAAGAATGTTCTATAAAGGTGAATTTAACCATATCTCAAAGTTTACCGGCCAGGTATCTTTTGTAATAGTTATTGAGACGTGCTGTAAGAAGACATATAATATGTCTATAGCGAAATACAATGGTACTGAAGGAGTTTTTTTAGACAACCAAGTATTTAATCGATAATATAATTGTAGTATGATTATAGTCAAATATTCTGTTTACGAACGCCGAATGAATTACCCTCGAAAGCTATAATTGTACATAGAAATCACAATTCCTTGTTAATCGGTCCAAAGAGAAAATTTTAAGCTTCAAAATTTTTTTACTGACTTCTTTGTCAGGAGGTATACCTACATTGAAAGTGATGGTGATATTCTCAGTTGCGGGGAACTGTCGTCTGCCGTCGGCCTGCACCAGCAGGGAGCGACAGCCGGAGTTGGAGGGACAGTGTTCGACCACCATCTGCGTTTGGTATGTGTTGCCGTCGATTACTATCGTCGCGTCTACGTTGCTTTCTGTACACACAATTATAGGGTTGAGACTACTTCAAAAAGTTTAAGATTTGTAATTTTATAGTGATCAGTGTGCATGTATTTTTGTAGTATTAACGAAAGTGACAAAAATATGATGTTTTTCATTAAGGATTTGAGTATAAACATTCTACACGTTTGGATATAATGTACACGTGAATGTAATCTGGCAAATAACATTTCTAATACTTTTTCTCTCTAATTTGATGTTTACGTCGATCTTCCCATTTAATAAGAAAAATAAGTTATATATATAGATTGGTATTGTACCTACTATTGTATACTTATGATAATAAATAAATAAATA